>CAOLHI010002860.1:0-221222 GCA_948474755.1 Ctenosaura bakeri
AAGTGGATGGCTTTTCTGACAGATTCAGAAAAATAGGATGGCTTCAAGAAAAGGATTAGGATTAGAGAAATGCATCATATGTCCTTGTTGCTAAGTATGCTACTCTACTTTCTGCAACACTGCTCCCTAGAATAGTGAGAGAAAGAAGGATCTGGAAACCCAGTAAAAGAGTATCTGGGAACAAACTGAAGAACAAGGGAAAGGAGTCCTGCTATGAAATAAAATGGGCTACAGGACTGATTTGTTTTCTTAGCCTTAGATCAGCCATAACTCTTACTGAATGTCAGGCCCTTTAGGCAAGAAATATTGGTGTCCCCTGTTTTCTCCTCTTTTGGCTTCACCCACATCTCTCTCTCCCTCATTCTGCTTTCTGCTCATGCTCTGATTCAGTGGTTTACATGTTTTGGGAGATTTGGTGAGGCAGAAGATATTAGTCCTTCTGATGTTGAAGATGTGCTGCTTATTAGCAGATAGGAGATGTCACACATTTTATGAACAATGAACCAAGAGTCTATGTTGCTTGAAAAGGTAAACTGTGTGATGCTGGGTGATGTGGAAACTCTGGGATTTAAGAAACAGATATTTGCCTTGCTTTCCTTTTTGTTTTCTAAGATGAACCCTTTAGAAGAAAGTTGATTTCTGAAGACTCTGTATCAGGAATAGGCAACTGCCAGGAGTTGGGGGACTCCTGTAGGACTTGGAAGGGTTGCCCCCGGTTTCTTTCAAGCCTAAAACAGCAGAGGAAGGGGATATGACAAAATTAACCCCCCCAGGTGATGTGGGGCATTTTTATTACAAAAAGTTTTGATTTTTTCCCAATTTTGGGAGAAGGGCTGGTGGCACTGTGGGTCTCAAAAACAAGTTTGGGGGCACATGTGGTCCACAGGCCACACTTCTTCCAGCTTGAGCTCCACACTTGTCTACTTATTTTTTCTTTCAAAAGAAAGCAATATGTGGCTGTGGTAGGACCCTAAACCTTAAAAATGGCTCATTTTGCCCAGTATCTCTCATGTGAGATTTTAAAAAGAGGTAACTAGGAGCTGAGCAGGGCTGTTAAAGGTAGCAGGGATAATCTCTCAAACAGCTAAAGTGAATATGTTACCAGTGCTTGGCATCCACAGTTTATGTGCCCTTGATTCACTGAATGCAAAGCAAGGTCCCATTTCTCCTCATAAAATCTTAATAGCTCAACTAAACCATAAAATGATAGTGTGCAAAAGCTAGAGGAAGAAGAAAAAGGTTACAAATATACTGTGCTTCTTCTTTCTCATCAATGATGCATATCCTGTACTGGCAAGTGCTGGAAGCATTTGAACTAGTGTTGAAAGCTCTGACTTAATGAGAAAAAACCACTTTAGCAAGAAAAGCTCAGTTTTTAATTTAGGACTAATTTGGTTAGTCAGGGCAGAAAATCATGAATGAAGCTTCACTTAGGTTTTCATCACCCTACTTAATGTGTTGAAGGGGTATGGTGCAAAATCAGAACTTGAAAAGTTAATTTTGAAAATCAACTTGTTAATGCCTAAAGTTACAATGTGGCAAATTAACTTATTGCTGTTAACATTAAACGCTGGAATACTTTGCTATGCTCCATTAGCATTGACGGTTGGTTACATAAAATGTTGGCTTTCAAAGGAGGCCATGGGAACTACAGAGAATAGGATACAGGTTCTCATCATTGACCTGTGAGATATATTTTGGTACTGTCATATTCAAAGTGCCCTTTTCTCACTGCGAAATTGCCTTCTCCCAACCTGCCACTGATTTTCAGATTAGTGCATAATATGGCTGAGATTATAGAGTACAACACATCTGAAAAGTGACAGGTTAGGAAAGGCTGTCCTAAAGCACAGAATCTCATTTTATAACCATTCTAATTACATTTTGTCTCTGAACTGTATCTCTTTGCAATTCCTTTTGCCCACCATCAACATCTACACTGTCACAATCCCTTTGACCACTTCATTTGTTGAAGGGTAATGAGCAATGATGTTAAAAGTTAGGAAGGAATGTTGTGTTCATTTCGGCTTGAGGACATTGATTCATTGCAAGTGTAGTGGCAGGCAGAAGATGGCAACAAATACCATTCAGTGAATCAAGGATGGATAATTCTTAATCCGAAATATTTTGGTGCCTCTGAGCATATGCAGAACATGTTTCTGCACAAGAGAATCACTTCTTCAAGTGAAGAAGTGCGGTTGGCAAAGATCAGTGGTAGAGCATATGTTTTACATGCTGGAACCAGGAATCCCAAGTTTAGTCCTTAGCATGCCTAGTATAAAGTTCAAGTATTTAACAAGCCCATTATTTTCTATATCTAACTTACATTAATACTTGGTTTAAATTTTGTAACCTTGCATTGTAAGGCTAATGAACTAAAGTAATGTTTGCACATATTAATATTGTTGTTTCTCAGTCCTTCACACAAGAGATGAGATGCTTGCAGCAAAGGTTCAAGAAGGAACTGAAGCAGCCCACAGCTGATGAATTCAAAGCCATTCATGCAGGGCGAAAGCTTTAGTCTGGAAACTTGGCCTTCCTGGTCTTCTATGGCTAAGCCCTGAAACCTCCTCTCCCTCCACTGTCACCTAACAAAAATGGGGTTAGCAGCTCCAACCAAACCCCTCCAGTGAAGCAGTGGTAGGGTGGAATGTTGAATGGGGCATGAAGAAAGAGTGAGAGGAATTAGGCAAAAGGTGGAAAGAGTGTGCATGAAGAAAACTTTTCACCTAATTGTCTATTGTCCACAATGAGAGAAGTAAACGTGCTAAAGGTATACAAAGAAATTCACTGCAGATTCTCCCAAATACAATAAACAATAATGAAATCAACAGAAATTAGAGGGAAAGAATTGAAAGGACTCACAATGTCCCTTCAATACCATACAGAAAGACTCCAACAACTTATGTATGGGCCAGTCAAGGGGAGATGAGGAATGGCACACCAACCATCAGTTCTTATAGGACCATGGCTCCCTGAAGCCCTCCTGCCACAAACAAATCACTCTCTCTCACCTCCCCACAATTCCATTCCACCATTCCCATATTACTTTTCTTCCTTTCCATTCTCTTGCTCATAAAATCCATGAGGTAATAGGCATTTTGAGAGCCACCGTAGTGTGGTTTGAGCACTGGCCTGCAGCTCTGGAGACCAGGAATCCAATCCCTGTTTAGCCATAAAAACCCACTGGGTGACCCTAGGCAAGTTACACTATCTCAGCCTCAGGGGAAGGCAAAGGTAATCCTCCTTTGAATAAATTTGCCAGCAAAACCCTGTGATAGGTTTACCTTTAAGTTGCCTAAGTCAGAAATGACTTGAAAGCAAACAACAATCATTTTAAGATAATAAGGTACTGTAGAACTGTATGGTGAATCTCCTTCTGTCTTAAACTTTATTCTCACGAAGCCTCATATTTTACTTGGCTGAGAGCCTCCTCCTCCTCCCTTAATTAATTATAACTACTTTGTTAAAGCACAGGTATAAATGCAGTGTTAATCAAATGATGTATGGATTTCACAGCCACATACATGAGACAGGGAAATCGAAGAAATTAATGATTATTTTTCCACACTGAGAGAGATGGGCAATTCATTAAAAAGAAAAAATGGGAATGATGACACTGATATCTTGGAGCCTTGTCTGGGAACATACGGGAATATGAGGAAGAAGCAATAGCACACTAACTTCTGCATTGTTTAGTTCAATCTTACAACAGTTTGGGAAAATGTAATCCAAGTTTACCCAGAGAATAACATGTTGCAAATAGACAGTTTAGGTAAACAAGTAAGCCCTACAATGCACTGAAGCACATGATATGTATGAATGTGAAGGGAGGAGCTAGGCAAGTGTGGTTGCAGCCAGTCAATCACATCTTAGGGAATGCTGTGAAGGGGGCCCATATCCTGACAGAAGATAGAAATGGAAAAGATGGCATAGAGATAGGGAAAAGCTGTAACAGAGATAGGACAGTCACCTCATGGGTAATCAAATCTGTAAAGGCCAACCCACAAATGTTAAGGGATGTTAAATCCCTTTGACATGGATTTTTGTGGACAGGAGGGACTACAAGTGTACATTTAAGGATTAATGTAGAACTGCACTTCCCATGAAGGCAAGTGGGCCTCACTTCCCAGTCCTAAATATACTCGTTTGGAACTAACTGGCACTAAGATCAATGGAGTCAACATGACAGACACTTATTTCTCTCCAAGGTTCAGTCCTGGACACAATTAAGTTGCTTTGGTTCTGTTGAAATCAATGAAACTGAAACAGTTACGTAGAATTTCAGTCTTCGGCAGAAACAGACTTTAAATATGAAGCTCTTCTCAGATAAAATGGCCAGTAGCACTTCCAAAAACAGAGAAAACACTGACTCATCTTTACCTTCCGCTCAAATACAGGGGTGTCTATTGTCACAGCTCCATGGCGCTTGAAACAGCTGATTATGGTGGCAATGATATTTTCTCGGATGGCCATCTGCTTTGGACTAAAATCCCTGGTGCCCTGAAAGTCCATGAAAGGAAAAGATGGGGGTTTATAAGAGATGTTTGTTTTTTTTTCAAAGTGCTTGATAAAAACTACACAGCTGAAACAGTAACAGCAGCCAACAGCTGAAGGGCTTCCAGATGCTCCGATTGTTCAATACTAAGCATTTGGTTCTGTGCCAAAAATCTTCTAACAAGAATCAAGTACTGCTAAAAATAATAGAAAATGATTAGAAGAGAGGGCAAAATTGAAAAAGCGGCAGATTAAGCTAATAGGGAAAAAAGAGGCTGAATATTCTACAAGATCATCTGGAAGGATGATGGTACAGCTTGTTCCATTGAAAGAAGTACCAGAGCCAAGCAATGCTCAAAGGGGACTTGGAGATAGGAAACAGAACACAGATGGGTGATTACCTTGGGAGTTTTGAGAATTATGTTTCCTCTTCCTCCAGCATCTCTCAGCTGTGAAGTTGGTTGATTTACCACATCTTCAGTCACCTGAGAAACAGTAAAGTAAATCTGATAAAAAGAATCCCATGGCACTTTAGAGACCAATGCATGTACTATAGAATGAACATTTAAATTCCTTCTGACTTTACTGTCTACTGTGTGATCCGCCACCATGTGTACCATGGGTACTAAGTACACTTGAAATTCTGGCTAACAGGTCATAAATACCTTTCACAAAGTGGACTATAATTCATTAATGGTTATGCTATAATATATTGTAAGCCTTTAAGGTGACACAGGACTTTTGGCTGTTTTGTTGCAACAGCCTAACATGAGTATCACATTGGAAAATTATATGAATATTTTTTCCTTTCTTAATGTCTGCCATTAGTTTATGATAGATTTCAGTCAATTAACAGTGATACAAGAGAGCTGAGATATCAGTCCAGAACTGCAAGGATACAGAATCAGAGCTCAAGAGTTCCTAAAATTTTAACATATTCACAGTGACAATGCTCCTGCCCATTACCAACCTCCCAAGCACAACAGACGGGTAATTTGTCTTTTATATGTAACTTCCTGAAACGCTGCTAACCAAAAACTTCTAAACCCAAAGCTACAAAAGTTTAGAGTTGTAGAAAGAAGAATAAAGTTGTGGTAAATGAGACATACGTGGTTTGGTAGATGACTGGAAAGTGTCCTTCGAATGCAGTACTGTAGTGGCATGAGCTGCCTCCTGTATGGAGCCTTTATGAAGAAAAAGCTTATCCAGTGCATGGTGGGGAGTTCCAATAATTAGCATCAGCAGCTAATGTTTCCTACTGTGGGCACATCCAGTGTTTACAGCCCCACATGAGAGGAAGTCCTTGCATTCTGGTCAGTGGAAGATACATCTGTAACGTATCCAACATAAACCGCGAAGAACAGAGAGAAAAAGACATAAAACTGATTGACAAGAGACCATTTTGCAGGGAGGGCACACAGAGGGATTGCTTAGTACCACATCAGATGAATACTGAGTGCATTGCTCCCAGAACTGATGTGGCAGCTGCCTTTACAAGGTTCACTGCTCACGAACATGCATCTACATCCATGGATAATGGACTGCATACACTTAATGAACTTCTAGAGTTGAGCGGCCACAGAATGACAATATTCATTTAGATCAGTGGTTCTCAACCTTCCTAATGCCTCGACCCCTTAATACAGTTCCTCATGTTGTGGTGACCCCCAACCATAAAATCATTTTTGTTGTTATTTATTTATTTATTATTTATTTATTTAGTTAGTTAGTTAGTTATTTCCAACATCAAATACATTGGAAACACTGCCCTAAATCACTGCTCTGGATAGACTTCTAATGCCTAAAAACTGGTAACCCTCCCCCTTTTTTTAAGCACAGAAAGCATCCATCAATACCAGAATTAAGGCAGTAGTTCTAGTTCTGAATGTTGGGTTTCCACAGTTCAAAAAGCCAGTCACTCCCAAAGGCAATGCCGAAACAGCCCACATTTTACACGAGGCGCAGGGAGGAAAGGACAGGGAGAGAGGAAAGATGGCGGCGGCATAAGCAGACACGTTTTGTTTCACTCCCTCCCTCCCTCCCTCCCTTAAAGGGAGTGCAGACGCTGGACATACAAAAAGTGAGGAATGCAAGACAGTCAGGGCGAAGAACACAACACGTGCGTGTGGCAAGCGCCAAGGGTCCACGCACAACAAAAGCGAGAGGAGAAAGTCATCCTGGCTATTTCTGCACTAGACTGTTATAGCGCTATTATTCCACTTTCACCATCCTATGGAATCCTGGGGTTTGCAGTTTGAACCCCAGCACAGGGGTCTCAGAAGCACTGCTCCCATTGGCTGTGAGGCCACCTTCTTTTAAAAGGGGGGGCAGGATTGAGGAGCGGCGACCCCTGTGAACTGGTCGTTCGACCCCCAAAGGGGTCCCGACCCCCAGGTTGAGAACCACTGATTTAGATAGTGCTTCACAACATGCAGGCGTTACACCATTCTTCCTCCTCAGGTAACAGGAGGCAGTCCCACCCCCGTGCACACTGTTTCACAACAAACTTTTGGGAAAGGTCAGGCTGACCAAGGATCACATTGTGGCTTTTGGGCCTGAGCCACATTTGAAGCCAGGTCTCCGGGTCTGCCCATCACTCTTAGCTACCCGCCCATGTTTTACATCAGCTGACACACAACACCCCCGGAGTCTGAAGACCTCCGTGTGCCAAAGGTTGGGCTGTGTTTTAAAGGCAATGAAAACAGCTCAGTCCCCATATTGCCCTGAGGAACATTGAGGGCTAAAGCCTGAAGGATCTTTGTTGGCCCGACCCTCAGGCAAACCTGCTGGATTCGTGACTGAGGCAACGTCCGGACTTGCCAGCTCCCAACCCCACCACCGATCTCACGACACCTCCTACCTCCACACAGCCCACGAGCTTTCCGGAAACCATAGAGTATCCATGCTCTGGAAGAAAAGTCCCTGGCTAGAGAGGCCACAGCTTCATGCCAATCCCACACCGGAAGTACACCCTCTGACTCAAAGAGGTAAAAAATGGTAGACTGACCTGCCAACTCCAGACCTCCATAGGCTGTTGAAAGTGGAATCTATAGACAGCAGTTTAGTGCGGAAATGGCCACGGTCTACACAAAGCATGGCTGGTTTGAGAAACTCCAAGAATGGCTCTGAGGGGAGGGCGCCCCTTCTCTGCTTAAATGCCAGTCGTGAATAGAGGGCAGTAGGAAGGCTGCGTCTCGTTCACGCACAGCGCGGGCAGGTTTGTGCTGTGAGGAGTGTAAAATGGAAACCTCGGATAAAATGGGGCGCTAAGGCCACAGGTTCCCTCTCTCCCCGCCCCGCACTTCTGGCGCGGCCGGAAAACTCCCACAGCCCTGACCTTCCCGCTCGCTTTACGGCCGGCCGCGGCGCGCGCGCGGCGGTTTCTGACTTCCGGGACGCTTCACCAGCAAGATGGCGTCGAGCAGTGGGGTGAGTGGCGGGGCGCCTTTCGCGAGGGGAGAGGGAGTTTCCCCGTCCCGTCGCCTCTCGAGGGAAACTGTAATGCCTCGGGGAGTTGGGTGGCCGCCGCCCGAGGGTGGGTCCCTTGGCGGCCGCCCGCACGGAGACCGGGGGTTGGCTCAGCGGGGTGGGCGGGGGTCCTGGCTTCCCCGCCGCCGCCGCGCTGGGCAGAGGGATCGGCCAGCCTCTTTCGGTGCAGAGGGGACACCGGGCCCCTGCCTGCCTGTGTTTGCTTTGGAATAGGCGTTTCAAAGATTGCAGTGGCCGGTCGTCGCAAATGCTGGACGAGTAGCCGTGACCCTCTGTTACAATCTGCAAAAGAGCTCCGTAGCGTCTTAAAAGAAGATGGAGCGTTGTGCTTAGTTGAGCTCCGGATATAACTACAAATGGCCTTAATTTATAGTCAAGAGTTCAAGATCAGCTAATAGCTTAAAAAACATTCCCTTTGAGCTTTAGAGCCTTTCTACGCTACACTGTTATAGTGCTATTATTCCACTTTCAACATTCTGTGGAATTCTGGTCTTTGTAGTTTCCTGAGGCCCAAGAGCTCCCTGGCTGAGAATTCTCAATGCCCCTCCCTCAACTGCAAAGCCCAGGATTCCATAGGAGGTTGAAGGTAGAATAATAAAAGCACTGTAACAGTTTAGTGTGGAAAGGCCCTTAGTTGCTTATTCCCTGCAGTCCCCTTTGCTAATGGTTTCTTCTGATTCCATTGCTGTCAGTTCTTATGCTTTGCACATTCTGCCTGAAAGCTGGTGCTGCTGTGTTAGAGTGAGAGTGTGCGTTTGTCCCTGTCCTGGTTCCTTGATGCAAAGCAATGTAGAACTTTAATTATTAGACGGACCACCAGTCAAAGTCTCACCAGCAGGTCCTCGGGAGAGTTACAGTCAGCCCTCAACATTTGTAGGTTTCACTTTTGTGGATTTGATTATCCATGGATTATTTGCAGTCACCTCTGCTGCCTCCCTATGCCATTTTTTTTGCCATGGACACTTATACCATTTTTAATAGGGACTGCAAGTCTTGTGAGACTGAGAAACTGGGAAGGAGGCTTGTAAGTCCCTATTAAAAATGTTGTGGGGCAACAGTGGAGGTGGCAGTAAGCCCCACTAGCCACCCACTTCTGCCTGGTGAAGGAACCCTGATGCCTCAAAAGAAACCATGGTGAATACAATGATCATACTTTTTTGTGTGTTAAATATGATTTGGGAGGGCCAAGAGTTATTCACAGTTGTTTTAATTTCATGGGGGTCCTGTGCCTCTAACCCTAGCAAATGTGGAGGGGTGACTGCAGTTGCAACTCAGTGTAGTGAAATCAGTGAGTTTAAACAACTGTTTGTGCAAAGGAATGAAATAACTGTTAAATATGAAACTGATGCACGTAACTGATCCACATATATGATTCTGCAGCAGTATGTGGAATATGCTTGCAAACTAATGTTTTAGGTAGATGCAGCAGAAACTGAGGTTGAGATACACAGTGTTCCCAACACCAGTGGTTTTTCATTCAATTTGTAGCTGTATTGATCAAAAATATTTTCAAAACTTTGCATTGTAGGCTCACAGAAGTTATTGCTTTCAATTAAGGGGAATTTTTTGCTGTATTAAGTAGGATGATATTAGAAAATCTCATTCTATCACAATTTGAGACTCCTAAGCATCTCATGCACATATAGCTTTGTATGACCAGACAAGTGTCTACCCATCTCATTATCTGTGAATGCTTTGCTTTATATCAGAAGTGGTTAAGTGGATCTGGGAACTACATTCCAGTTTGGCCAAGTGCCTGAGGACGATTTTTTTTTCTTTTTGTCTTTATCATAGGTAGGATTTAAGAGGCTTAAAAAACACAGAAGTAGGTGCATATATTTAAACTAGATTTAAAATTATCTGAAATGAATTAAACATTCTTTATGAAGTATTCAGTTCATTAAAATTTCTCCCACTTGATTAATTATTATTAAATTTGTATTTGATTAAATGAACCTTAAAAATACTTGAGTTGACTTTAATATGATATTTACTATTAAAGTGAAAGGAGCTAAATGGACTATTGAATCACATTGACTACACTGAATTTTGTGTCTTTTTCCATGGCTATAGTAATTCAGTGGCAAAACAGTCTGTATGTGTATGTATGTATGTATGTATGCATGTTTCAATTAAAATTCTGGGAAATACATAGAGAGTGCAAAAAAAAAAAAGCTTGGGGTCTGCTAGCTAAACTTTACCTTTCCCCTGCTTTATGTCCTCTAAAGAGCATCCTTGATCCAGAGAGAAGTGAGAATATCTTCCCTTTGTGGAGCAGCTATAGTATTTGGGACTTCATAGAGAAAACCCTAAACATACTTTGGAAAGGTAACTTTGTGAAAGTCACCGCTATGAAATATGACAGCCATTAAATTAGAGTTTTAGGGGAGGATTAAATAGATTCAGAAGAATAGATTGTCAGTTGTTCATAGTCGTAAATGTATTTAAGCTGTTAACTTGTCTCTGCACAAATGCAAAAATGGATTTTAAGATCTCTGTGTAAACTAAGAATGAGTGTCTCTCTTAGTCTTTAACAGAGCTTCAGTGAAAGATGTGCATAGTGTAGGCATGCACACAGGGGCAGGTATAGGTTTTTTATTTAGTATAATGAGTGAGAAAGGGATCTATGTCTACCACTTCCTAGCAAGAAACAGCATATATAGCAAGGTCAATAACATTTTTTTGGCGCATGTATGGAAAAGAGTGAATTTTAAAAGTAAAGACATGGGAAGTTGCCAGCCAGTTATTTCAGCAGTACTCTTCTGCCTAGGACTGTGGTCCATTAGACTTCAGGGAAGCACGCACCCTGTTCCTCATTACAATGGATCAGTGCCATGAACACAGTCATACTTTGCATAGGAGTATGTGTAGTGCTAATGACATAGTTAACAATCCCATAGAACAGCCCAAAGTGCCATGGTCACTAGAGTTGGTCAGAGAGTGGGTTTCTCACATTGTCAGCAAGTGGCGGGGTGAGTCTTGGATCTGTGAGGGAACAGCTGTGGAGACACATGAAGCACTGAGTAAGAGGTAGAAGCTGGAATACGGCTGCTGGAGCTGGTGTTTATGAGAGAGTGAAGCAGGAGAGGAATACTGTTACCTCAATATTCATACTTTTACTCCCATCCCATGAAGGCATCAGTAGTAACTTGAATTACTATATCTCATCTCCCTTGGAAATTGCAGTGGATGTATATTCACTGGCACCTTCTTCTGCTCCACCACTCCAGGCTGTGGTCCTGCAAGGCAAACATATTAATGAGTGACTGGTAGTGACAATAATTTGACTGGGTTTTGCTCAAAAAGAGCTTGTGGTGTGGAGTGGCAAATGCTCTGTGCAGCAGTTAATCATGATGGCATTTGTTCCCCTTTCTCTTATTTGCTTTTGTGATCCTCTGGATTGATGAAATGGGGTGGAGTTGGATGTTTGCTCTGGATTCTGAAGGTGAATTACCTGTTTTGATTCTGGGAAGAGAAAGGTTAGCAATGCACTCAGGTTCCTTTATGAGATCAAGTTATTTTCTGCCATGTGTGTCATCTCCCATCATCCGAGTTCTCTCTTTTGAGCACTCAGTGTGCATAATGTGGACAGAGAGAAAGAAACCCATGGTACATGGTGTGTCATCTTAAGTTATGATCTCTCGGTATCAGGTTTCTTTACTGCTGTTGATATGTTGTGGTTGGGTCTTGAGTTACCACATAGCTTATTAGTGGTATTGGTGATCTGAGTGAGAAATGTGTGGTTCTGTTCACTTAGGCTGGGGGGATTTTCCATGCCAAGGCTGTAGCTGGTGTAAAGTTCCTCTGTTGATGGGGGCCGTAGCCATGTTTTGAAGTGGCGTAGAATATGGCCTAAGTGTGTTCGTTTTCTCTGCTGTCCATGTCAGCCCTAGATTTCCCCTGTTTCAACAGTTCTGCCAATCTCTTTTTGCACTGGAATGGCAGTGTGGTATTTCAGATGTGTTCGGCTAAGCATATCTTTCTTGCTAATGGAATATCTGGTGTACTGCAGCTTTTGCTAAATCCTATAGTTCCTCAGGCAGCAGATCTTCAGTAAAGAATTGTAATCTCAGCTTATGAGTTTTCTCCTCATTTCTTTCTCCCATCCTCCTTTTGAAACTGCCACAGGGAAAGAAGCACCACCCTAACATTTTCATTTCTTGGTTAAAGTATAGAGGAACTTTATGTTGTTATTGCAGAGAGACATTCTTAAATGATCTGCTTGCAGAGCTTTGATGAATGTGCATCTTTACAGATTGTATGGGTAGCTAAAGAATACCATTTCAGAGTATATTTCCCTAGCCAGAAGTACAACTCTCCTGCTAACAACAGTTGGTTTCAGTTTTAATTGCAAGCTTTATGAACAATGAAGATATATTGGAGAATATGTTGTTGTCTGGCAGTGTGTGGGGACTACTGTTTCAGCAGGGGTACCATGTTTTTGTTAGTGTATACAGCAGAAAGAGTCAGCTGGAGAGCAGTGTTATCCTTTGCGCTTGGGTGGGCTCAAGACTTTCCAGATTATCAGAGATGCATTGAAACTTCTAGCAGCACAACATGGTCATGACAGACTCTTCCTGCAAATGGTGAACTTTGCAGTTTTCATATGTAATATCCGAATGGATATTAAGAGATGTGTCCGAGGAAAAACCATGATGAAAAGTTTGTTAGTCCGTGATTTCTGGCCATAATTCCTTGCAGGGTTTAGATGACTCTCATAGGCAATGAGACACAGAACCAGGACTAGCTGTTTGTCATTCTGATGCTGCGATTTGTATCCATACACCTGACATCATGTGCCTTCTGTTGCAAAGCCTAGTGCTCATACACCACTACCCCTTGTTGGAAAAATAGTGTGTGTGGGGAGGGTACTCCCCACACCTTTTTCCACCAGCCCATTCAAAGCCCCATGCAGGCTAGGTTTAGGATATCGTGGATGGGTGTGTGACTGTGGGGAATAGGTACAAAAGGAAAGGAAGGCTTGCTTGGCAAAACTTGCTTGGGCTAGCCCAGGGCACAGGCAAACTAGGCCTGGTTTCCTTTTCCTTCACTGGAATAGCAGCACCCCTTTTAATCCTGTTATCACACCCTGGTTTCTCCCCACACTTAATCACACCCCTGCTTTTCCTGAAACCCACAACCTTTGTGGAATAGGGCAAAGCTTGTTAATGGCTGCTCCAAAAAGAATGGATAATCTGTGGTAGCATGATGTTGAAATAAAACTGAAGAAAACACTATATTGAAGCTGTACTTATAGAAAAATAGTATAAAGTCTTTATTTTAAAAACCAACAAAGGAAAGGGTATAGAGGATTCAGAAGATGCAAGCAAACTAACACTTTCTCACAGATATTTAACTATATTCATCAAACATCTCAGTGTTTTCCTCAACAGAGCTTTCACTCACACACCCCTTTGGGTCTCCCAGCACAAAGGTCTGTTTCCCCATTCAGGGTTCCACTCTATAGCCTCTTTCAGAGGTGGTTTGGTTACTTCTCTGCCACACATCAGGCCTCTGAGAAGCTAACCCTCTCTCAGAAAACCCTCTTTTGGTTTACCAGATGCTCTAACTCTATGAAACTCACTGAAGGAATAATAGATTCTAACCCGTACTCCAAATATACGTATGTGCTATCTGATGTCACTCCCACACAGCCCCTTCCTCTGGCTAGGGCTGGGATCTTTAGTTAGAGAGCCAATTGAATTAGATCACCCTCTGTTACTAGGCTGCTCTGCTAGCCATACCTCCAGGCTTCATCACATAGGCCCTCTTGGTTTTGACTTGCAGGAGCCTTATCTTGTTGCCAGCTTAACAAGCATGCCTTGCTGGAGCTGGGAGGGAACACCTCTCTGTTTCCTTTTGGTCCAAACTATACATCCCTTGTCACTGCTGCCAGGTGATCCAGTCTTCAAAGTTCCATGTCCACCAGATTGATGGCAGTATCCAATAAGAAATACAGTCTAGGAAATTCAGGCTAGGACCTAGAGAAAGCCCAGGGACAGGCAAAGGAGTCAAGAAGGTAGAGGGCTGTCTTGAACAGTAATGGACCATACAGCTATCTGTCTTCCTGCTGTGGAGATAAAGTGCTGAGAAATGCTGCACTTGTTTTCTTTCTGTATGCTACATCTGGGTTTGGGCCTTTAACAAGTCAAATACTGGGCAAATATTATCATAGATACTGTTTCCAGTTTTTTGGAAAGAATGTCTATGCTTATGTAACCAAACAGTGAAGAACGTGGTCCTGCCAGGTCAATCTAGGTACTGGGTTGTATGAAAAAGCCGCATGCTTCTTTTACTTGCATTCAGATTGATTGGATTTGTTCAGAATCAGAATAGATTTTGCTCATGAAATAACTAATTTAGAGCAGTTATTCTTACCTTTATTGGAAAAAAACAACAAGGAGTCCTATAACATTTTAAAAACTAAGGGCCTTCCCAGACTACAGTGTTATAATGCTGTTATTCCACTTTCAACATCCTATGGAATTCTGGCATTTGTAGTTTACTGAGGCCAAAGGCCCCTCCCTAAACTGCAAACCCCAGGATTCCATAGGATGTTGAAAGTGGAATAATAGCACTATAACAGTGTAGTGTGGAAAGGCCTTAACATACTCAATATGGCATAAGCTGTTAAGTTGCAGAATCCTCTTCTTCAGATATTTTAAGTGTTGTCCTGAGGAGACAGATACAAACATGAGGGGTAGGGAAGACAGTAAAAAGTGAAGAGAAATGAAATGTGGAAAGTATAGATAGGAACTATTACATTACTGTTACCCTGTTTACTGGGGGTCCCAGGAGGGACACCTATATGCGCTCACAATTAAACAAGTTGGGGAAATTAGCTAGAGCACAAGTTAGCAATGCGAGAGACAGGGCAATGCAGCGGAATCTTTTACCCAGTGTCTACGTGGTCAGGCCAAGCCAAGGAGCACACCACGTTATAAGAACAATTGAGATGTTTATTAAATAGAGACACACAATGTATGCAATACACAATCACACAAGTAACTAAGGAAAATAAAGGTTGGAGTGGTATAGAGGGATATTTCAGAGGGATAGTTGATTTGGGTGATACGAAACCTGTCCTGAAGCCTGGAAGAATAGAGAGCGATGCTGGGGTTTGATGTGGCTCAGCACGTGGAGCTGAGGGGAGGCTCGCCAAGCAAAGCGGCAGCAAGGCGGTCTGGAACTCGAGAGCGATCCGAGGATGGTCTCGGAATCAGGGGTTTTTATAGAGAGAAATGTGACTGCAGGCTATTCCATACTTGGGGAAAACAGCGAGTTTCGGGCGCGAGACAAAGCGTTGGAAAGGTCAGAATTTAGCATGATTGGTTTAAGTCCGAATTGACAAAGAGGTAGCCAGTATGCAAACGCAGAGTGCTTGGCATTTGAGTATCCAGCTTGCCAAGTTGCCTGCTCGGGGCAGGGAGTCCTTTGTAAACAGCGTGCATACGTAATGAGGGTGTTTGCAGAGAGGTCTCCTAAAG
Source organism: Ctenosaura bakeri (assembly GCA_948474755.1). Classification (NCBI taxonomy): domain Eukaryota; kingdom Metazoa; phylum Chordata; class Lepidosauria; order Squamata; family Iguanidae; genus Ctenosaura; species Ctenosaura bakeri. Next base: position 15,474 of record CAOLHI010002860.1, read on the forward strand.
CGGTGATCTGGCTGTTTCTGGCCTGCTTGGGTGGAGAATGGAATGTCCAGCAATTAGTGGCCGAGCCTAGTTCTGTGCTTGTCCGGGGGCCTCGCAAACATGTGGAGAGGGGTGGTGGAAGAGAGCCAAATTATTGATATCAAAACGATATCTTTATGCTATTTCCAAGGAGGCCTAACCTGTAGTAACATTACATTTACTTAATGTTGTCACTAGCATTGTAATTAACATAACATTTAAAAAACCATTGCATAAAGACACAAGTGATAGAATTCAACTTCTTGATAAATTGTAATTCACTGGTCTCATATTGTAGTCTACCTATCAAATTCCTTTGTCCAAGAGTACAGTCCTCCCTTCACGTTTGTGGGTCTGACCTTTGCAAATTTGATTATTCACAAAGCAAGTGCTTGCTTCCTCCTTCCATTCTCCCCCTCCCATTCTCTTGCATTCCTTACTCCAGGCTTGCAAGGCTTGTGTTTAAAATTGACGTTTGTTCCTTTTGGGTGAGCAAAGCCCTTACTCCTCTTGCTGGAGGCATGTCCCCCCTGCCACATGGCTGCACATTGTGCTCTGTAATGGCTAGCAATTGGTCAGGCACTCTCTTTGCTCCTACCCCTTCCCTCCAGGAGGAATCTCTCAAGATGGCAACCGGAAATAGTAGAATGTCAGAACTCAGCACTCCTCTCTTCTCCATCTGAGGGATAGTACTGGTATGTCCTTTACCATGTCTCCCCCAGCCCCAGGAGTGCTGGGGCTGGAGGCAAGGGAATGAGATGAGGGAAGCTCCAGAAGAGCATGGACGGGGGGATTGCAGGGAGGAGTTTTGCTTTGTTTTCCACTTTCATGAGGGTTCTGCATCGCAAAGGCTCACGAATGTGGAGGGACCACTATAGTCAGCTGAAGGTCAGCAGCAGAGTGTTCTGGTAGTCTGAGATGTTCTCCCACAGATTTCTCAATATAGTTATTTCTTGTGTCAGATTTTTGTCCATTTATTTATTTGCATATTGACTGGCCTGACTATCTTAAGTAGAATGCAGGGCATTGCTGATAATAATGTGGATCCCATTCGAAAATGAACAGGTGAACAAACCAACAAGAATGTGACTGGTACTATTAAGACCTGTAATAATTTTGCCTGAGTAGATATCAGTTTGGAAAGCAGTTTCCGAAAAGTGTTTAGTTACCATTTTAGGACTCCTGGTAATCCATTTCCACCATAGATGAATGTAAAAGTAAATATATTCTTGCGTTATTCAAAAGTAGCTAGATAAGTTACATTTAAAAATAATAGCACTATGTTTTTTAATCTATTGTCTGTGACCTTTAGTTGCAAAGTGAGAAAAAGGTGGGATATAAATATAATTAAGAGCATCAGAATGCTGCAAATTGCTGGTTTGTGACACAAAGTACACTTAAGTACCATAGTGACAATACCACTCTCTGAAACCATGCAAAATAACTCATCCAGTTATAGGTACAAAGAGTGAAATTTTCCCTTGTTTTGAGATAGTCATAATATAATTTAGTTATCACAAACAACTCACTGTTTGTAAATCCTGTAGACAGAGGGATAGATATGGTACTTCTGTTTGTTGCAGAGTCTTCTCTGTGTGTTTGGGCCTGTATTTTGTGGCATATTATTGGTGAATTGCTATGTTAGACTTAGGGTTGTCTGTAAGCAAGGACAAGCCTACAGTTCAGCTCCTCTGAACAGGAAGTACTGTTCAGAATGGCCTGTGGATCACAGATAATACACTGGAGTATTTTTAGCTCAGGGCCGTAGATTTCAAGAAATGGTTTGGTTACTTTCACTTACAGGTTTGTCCTGAAGCAGAGTATCCTTGGATATCACCTTGTCCTTTGTATCTTATTTTTTTCACTTTATTGTGTGGGTGTTGTAAAGAAAACCTGATGGAAGTCTTTAGTTGTGAGGCTCTTTGGCCACAGTACCCATCACAGGCTGCACCAGAGCAAAAATGTTCACCCCACTTCAAAATGGTTGTGCTCCTACTTCCTGCTCTGGATTTATGGTGGTGGATTTGGTGGGGTCTTTTGTCCACCATGTATAACAGCTGCTCTCAGAATCTCCAAGAGGACAAACAGTTGGAAAAAATTGGCGTTTCAAAGGCATCAGAAAGGTTCTGTGAGGGTGTGGAATCTGCAAAAATGACCTTGCTTGAGACCCAGGTGAATAGAGTGTGGCCTGTGGGCCACATGCAATCCCAGGGCCATTTTTGTGGCCTCCAAACCTCCTGGGGTCAAATATATTTATTTTATTTTATGTATTTCTCTCTCTCTCTCTCTCTCTCTCTTGAATACCTCCAGATTCGGAGGTCCCTTGCCATTTTTTTACCCCCAAATACTCCCTGTGGGCTTGAGGTCTGTCTTTACCACATTTTTGCAGCTCTTCCAGTTTAGCCCTAGGAGAGGCATTTTTTGAAACCAGAACACAGAAAATGCCCTTGTACCTTCTAGAGGCATTTAGCGGCAAATACTGTTTTTATTTGTTTTTTAACATTTGGTGGAAGCAGGTGTGGCCCTCCAAGGTCTCCTGGTGGGTGATGTAGACCCCTAGCCTTTCACAGTTGCCCACTTCTGCCCTAGACTATGTGTGATGCATTCTGGGTAGAAGCTGGAAGCATGCAGATGTGTGTAGCAGTCTATGGGTTTGGTATAAGTTTTTTAATGTGGCCTTTATGTAATCAGTCATGTCCAGAACTGCCTTGCAGACTTGTTGAAATATAAGTGGGTGATGGGAGGAAAGCTTTGAAATCTTGGTGGAATTTCTCAGATATCTCCTGTTCATTGGTCTAGATGATAAAAGTGTTGTTGCATCTCTGACCCAGGAACTGGAAGAACATTGATCTAACTCATACATGAAAATATTGACACATCATCATCATCATCATCATAATAATAATAATAATAATAATAATAATAATAAAATTTATTTTTATCCCGCCTCTCCCAGTGGATCGAGGCGGCATTACAAAAATATATAATGTACTAAAAATATACTATGAAGTTCCCATGACAACTTTGAAGCTAGCTTTATCAATCCCCACAGCCACGTGCTCTAGAAAGATACAGCAGGAATATGCTAGAATGTTTCATTGAGCAAGGGCTTGTTCCTTCCCATAGTGGACTTTGTTGAGCAAATACCATTTTGGAAATGAAGGAAACCCACTCCAGTATGAGGAAGTATTTACATACGCAGGGGGTGCCCTATGTGTACAGAAGTATCTAAGTTTGTAAATGAAAAGAAATGTAAAAACAAGAACCTCAGAATAATACTTTCAAATTCCAGAACTGTCAGATTATTGGTAGTATAGAGATTAGGAAAAAACAAGATATATATTAAATGAGGGATACAGAAAGTCTTGTCTTTGTTGCTGCAATTTTGGCAGCAGCCTGTCCCTCTCCCATGCCAACTCCTGGATTGATTCAGCGATATCTCTGCATGTGAAGCTCTCACATCGGAGGTTTTTATAAGGAGCTAAAAGAAGCAGAATGTGAGAATCAGACCTGCCCTCCCAAGGGTGAGTGACATTCAGGGGAATCTCTTCAGTTGTGTCTAACTGGTGATGGGAGATTGTGTGCAGGTTCTCTTCTCATATTTTTTGACAGCACTGGATAAACATGCTGTTGGTGCTTGCAATAGCTTTGTGTGGTGGTTCCTTAAAGCCTGCCTCTCCGACTCCTGGTAGCCCTAGAGAGCACCACAGAACTTCAACTTGAAGCTACCTGGAGCTCTGAACAAGCAGCACTTCTGCTTGGGAATGGGAGACACCCTGCACTCTGCTGTTGAGTTCCTCCCTTTTTCAAATAAGGGTAGCATGATTTTAAAGCATTAACTTTATTAACACAACAAATATATACTTATGCTAATTACAGAAACAAATTAACTTTTTGTGAAACAATGAATTTTTTTCTAACATTATTATAATTGCAGTGCTATGTAACCCCTTTTGTAAATATGAATAACTAATTAATAGTTATTCTTCTCTTGTTTTTTTTTTTAAGGCATGGGACTGTCAGGGTACAATTCCTGCTATGATCAAAAGAAAATAATTTTTAAAAAGAAATAAAGCAAAATAGTGATAGTTATTAAAACACCAAATTGCAATGAAGGAGAGCTCCAAAACTAAAGAAGAAGGAGTCATGGGCAATGTTGGACAGTAGCCTTGGCCTCTGATGACAGCGTGTTTTCCAGTGTGGGAGGCTGACAATTCTGTCAGGTGGCCAGAGCTGGTAGGGAAATATACACAAAGAAGAGTGTAGACCTGGAATTAAAGTCCAGAAGGGATGGATTGGAGGGTGTCTTTGTATGAACAGATGGAGTACCCTGGCAGATTTACCATGAATGAGAACCCAGTGCTGAGAATCTCCCTCTAAACGATGCAGGAAACCAGCATTGTAGACATCAGGGAATGGTTTCAGTTTTTGCTGTGCCATGGAGGAAGAAAAGCAAGGCATCAGCAATACGGATGCTGTAAAGGTAGTGCTGACGCTGCCACTGTTGATGATGGGCAAGATATGCCATCCGGGAGAGCCCAGCCCTCATCGGTAAAGTGTTGTATTATGAAGCCGCTTCTTGTGACCTGTTTTGACTCCCAGGAAGGGGAAAGAAACAGTTGGGGTTTGGTAGGCCTGGCTTTGTGCCAAGGACTAGTGCCTGATGCATGCAGCTGAGACATTATCTATTGTTGTTTGCCATCATGTCAACTTCAAATTATGGTGACACTGAATGAGAACCCTTCAGGAGCCCCAATCATCATCAGCCCTGCTCAGGTCTTGTGAACTCAGAGTCTTGGCTTTTTTGATTGAGTCAATCCACTTGTAGTCCAGTCTTACTCTTTTCTTACTGCCTCCTCCTGTACCAAGCATTATCATCTTTTCCAGTGAGATACATTGTCTGATGATAGGCCCAAAGTGTGATAGCCTCAGTATAGTCATTTTGGCTTCTAGTGAAAGTTACCAAGAACCAAGTGCTTTTGAGTAGTGTGCTTGTCCATCTCATGCGAATCCAAAATTCTACTTTAGGAGTGTGTTTGTGTATGTGCCTTCAAGTTGCCTGTGGACTTTTGGCAACCCTATGAGTTTAATAGGGTTTTCTTAAGCAAGGGATACTGAGAGGTGATTTTGCTAGTTCCTTCATCTGAAATATAGCCTACAGCACTTGCTGTTTGTTGACAGTCTTCCATCCAATTGCTAACCAGAGCTGACTCTGCTTATCTCCCAAGATCATGTGGGATTTGGCCTGTAGGGTGTTTAGGCCTCGCCTTATGATTAAAAGAGCCCTATTGCAGTCTCTTTTCCCTCCCTTCATGCTCAAACGCATTTTTTTCTTCTCTGTAGTTTCCCTTTAATATCAGTAGTGCTCTTGTTTATCAAAACAGTTAGTTACCCAAATGTGCTTTTTGTTTTGATAAATGTACTTCTGTAACTGGTAAGAACAAAGGTCTTGGATCAGAAGTCCTTTTTCTTGTGGCAGCTTTGACTGCAACTTGTTTTATGAAGCTGAACATTTCCTGCCTTTTTGTGCCCTGTGATGAACGCAGGGGCCTGAGGTCCTTTTTTCTTCATAGCTTATGTCATCTCTTGGGGAGAGATTCACTGTAGCTGCTAAGCACTTGTTAAAAGATGTTGGGGCTTCCAGCAAATCCCTCGTTTGATCACACTGGAAAAGTTTCTTTGGAATCACAAGCCAGGCCTTATTACAGCAAGATCAGAAGTTGAGTTTGATTCATTTCTCTTTGCCTGGCCTAGGGACACGGCTAAAAGATCTTCAAAAGGCTACAGCTTCTTTTTATTATCTAGGAGAAAAGTGAAGCAGCTAGTAAATTGCCTTCTCTCCAGGCACAGGCCAACTTTGATTTGCGATAACACTACTTCACTGTGGTTGAATCTGGAAATTCTTCCCCCACCCCCGTTAATTTCTGCCTTGTAAATCTTCTTTCTTCTTTTACCTGGAGAAGTGGCTAATGATCTTAGTCATGACATGTTTAAACCGCTTAACAGGCTCTGGGAATAAATGAATCAAGTTTTCAACCTGTCTCTGGGGTTCTTTTTAATTCTCAACTGTCATTTCCAGTGATGCCATTTTAAGAATTGCAGAATGCCAGGGTGGGTGGAAACTGATTCTAGTACTGCACTTCCTTGAAATTAGTCTTTTGTTGTTTGGATGGTGATGGTTTTTTACATTGTGGTGAACTTATTAATTTAGGTAAATGAGGAGAAATATGATAGAGGGTGTTGAGACAATTCCTCCCCCAAAGACATGGGGTGGGGAGACATAACCTAACTTTTACAGCTCTCTTTTTCTGAGCTGCTTCCTCAATGCAGATTATAAAACAAGTGTTTGAATCCACCTGTGGTATATTCCTTCTAGAATTCCTTGCATTAGCATGAGTGCTCACAGTTATCAAATGGAGAGCTGCTCTTTCTTAATATCAGTGTCCTTGTGCTGAAAGTGCCTTCAGTTTATTATTTGTTTCATTTATATGCCACTTTTTTTTTCTAAGAGAGGACCCAAAGCAGCTGACAGTGTTGATCCATTAGTTTTATTTGGCTATGTGAATGATACTGAATGTCCGTCTTCTTTTTAAGACTGGGATTGTTCTGTTGTCACACTAGGCCAGCATTCCATGGGAAACAAGCCAGTGTGTTGAATCCCACTTTCCATTTGCTCTTGTTTGGAGTAAGACAAGCTAAACAGGACAAGCTGGTGTTTGTTTTACATGACATGTGAACCTGGTAGTGACTGGTGTTCCTGCTTGTTTTGCTCAAAAAATCAGAGGAAGAATCTAGGACTGATTTTTTTTGTGCTTCTTTCTCTTGTTTATTGGGGAAGAAAAAAGCTCCCCCAGCTTGGAGGTTTGAGGTCTGCAGTAAATGGGAGTGATAGAGATACACCAGCACACTCCTCTTCTTTGGTAAGCCAAGGATCCTGAGATTATCCTATTGTGTGAATTGGTCAGTTGTTTTGATTACTGGAAATAAGTCATAGAGGGTAAGAGTTCTTCTGGATTTACAGCAGGACCATTACATGCCACGATGAGTATTGTGCTCATGTATCTAGCTTTAGTTTAGGAATGGGCAATTTGATAGGTTCTGGGAAATAATATTGTGTCCTGAGAGCTGCACAAAGTGTGTCCTGAGAGCTGCACAAAGAAAACGAGAAAATTAAAAAATGAAGGGAAAAAAGCTGCAAAGTGAATGAAAGTTCACTTCCGGCTTTGAATTTTTTTAAAAAAAAATTCAGCTGTGTTTCTCCAACCCTCTCCTCGCCCTTGGCCCTGTTTGAAAGGTGAATCACTGATTCTGGGGCCTTCCAAAATCAACATGCATACTTTTTGGGCAGACAAAAAAAATCACTCCAGAGAAGCCTGAGGCTGCCAAAACAGCCTTGGGGCCGTATTGCCACCCTGCTTTAATTTTTCTGGCAATTCCAAAGTAAAATGAAATAATAGCTTTGGCAAAACAATTGCCATTTTACCTATGATAGGAGAGTGTCTGACCTGGTAGTGTTGTCCTCCAGGCGAGCAGCCATCTTATACCCTGCGTGGTGTGAACAGAACTTTGTTAAAATTTTGTACACTCAACATTCCAAAAGTATAGAATGAAGCAATACCCTCAGCTATTCCCCTAGCATGCAGAGCAACATCCCTGATTCCTGCCAATCACTGAGCACTAGTAAAAGATAACTCTTTTCAGTCAACTGTCAGGAGGAAAGCCAGTTTGTTTGGTGATAAGAAAGTATCCTGTGCAACCCTTCCAGTATATGTACACTCTCATACAGACAGCATCTCTACTGAGTGCCACAGAAGTGGTGGCGTAGGGTCCGGGTTTGTTCTCTCCCTCCTGTCTTTGATAGTTCTGCCCACAGCACTGTTCTACATGTACTAGTGGGATGGCACCTGCACATTAAATCCATGCGTGGAAGCCTATTTCTTGCAGGAAGAGGGAATAATATTGGCGTAAGCAGAGAAAATGTTGTTTTGCTGAGATCTCCAGGCTCCACTAAAATTCAGAACCTGTATCTTGGAAGCAGTGAAAAAATAGTAACAAGCAGCAGCACTAAAATTAAAATGCTTGTGTAGAAATGCTTGACTAATTTTATTTTAGATTTCTCATTCTAACTATCCCTTAGGCTCAGGCTTAGTAACCATTTAAAAATGTAAAACTTAAAATAATTTAAATTTGAAGCTTTTCTCTCTCTTGAATGCTCTGGGCAGGCACAATAATTTAAAACAGACATAACATGGGTATTTTTGAAAATTAGATTTAAAAGCACAAGAAACGTTAGAACTCTTCTCCTTTATTTAAAAAAAAAATAAAAGCTACAGCTAAAGTATCCTTGTTATCCTCAGCCACTAAATGCTGACTTCTTTAGAAATTCAGACTTATTTTGATGGTCCTCGAGAGAGATGGAGGCCAGTGTACTTCTGCTTAGGAACAGGCCATTCTGTTCCGTTGCTGTTTGTTATGTGGAAGATGAAGGGCAAAATCAAGATGGATGGAGGGCTGGCACATGGAGGTGCTCAGGTGGGGGCTGGGAGTTACATTAAGACCACAGGAGAGTATCTGTATAGCATATTGCCAGGTTTACATGCAGAATACCCATTGTGGATCAACTGGCTCCATGTGCAAGGTAAGCGTGCCAAATGACCCAGTTATTTTGCTACCAAAAATGGTGCCTGTTTGATATGTGCTGATAACATTGGTATAGTTGTTGCGAGACTTAAAAAAACAGAAAGCAATTTAACCCATGCTTTTGATATACAATAGTTTTTTGTTTGTTTGTTTGTTTGTTTGTTTGTTTTTGTGTATGTGCATTAATGTTGAATGGATCCAAGAGTAGATCTCTGGATGCTGCCAAGTCTTGTACTCTCCCGTCATCACTGAAACGCTCCTTCTTGTCTCCTGATGTTTATCTAACTGTTTTGGAGTACTTGTGGCCACTAAAATACTGTCTTAAATGTTGATGATGTGCTTTTTGTCAGAGCAGGTTCTGTGAGCCCTCACTTTATGCTATCATTGAGACGCAAGTAGATTGAGAAGAAGGAGATACACATCCTTGCCCTATTCCTATTTTTGTATCAAGAGGCAAACCTTCTCTTGAGTTTATTCATTTATTATATAGGGGACTGGATACTACCCATCTCCTGTGTTGAATGTATGTCCTACTAGATTTGGGAAGTCTGTCTTAGTTTGTCAGAGACAGCTTTTATCTTGTGGTATGTCTTTTTGCAGAAGTCAAGGCAAACTCTGCCTATCCATTTTAGTAAATTTTCTTTGTTCTAGATCTTAATGGAAACAAGAGAAGAGCCCAGTGGACCAGACCAAAGGTCTGCCTAGTTCCATTTCTGTTTCCAAATGTGGTCAGACAGATGCTTCTGGGAAGCTCAAAAGCAAGATATGAGAGCATCAAATTTTCTCTGTTGTTAAGTCTCAGCAGTTGATGCCTGCTGGTATACTGCTCCAGGGCCTGGAGTTTCCATGTAGCTATTCCTGCTAATTGTCATTGATAGATTTTGCCTCCATGAATTTTGCTTCATCCATGTTAAAATCCATTTGAGCCAGTGGATGTCACTACATTTTGTGGCTATGCCGCAGAAGTTAAGAGTTAGTTCAGCATTGTGCAAAGCAGTGTTTCTTTTTGTCTGCTGTGAGCACATTGTCCATCAATTCAATTGAGTATGTTTTATTTGGTGAGAATGCGCTCATTTCATTTCATGCATTTATACCTTTTATGCCCTTCTTGTATGTGCCTATCTGTTCCCTGACTCCACTGAAATGATTTTGTGCTTATCAGAAGCCTCATGTCCTTTTTTTGCTGCAATTAGCAGTGAATAAGTAAGAGTTCTCAGAGAGGAAGGGGGAAAAAATCTCTCTATCTGCTTTCACTGCACCATGAATAGTACAGTATTATAAACCTCTCTCATATTCTACTCTTTGTTTGCATTTTCCCTAAACTCTAAAAAAAGCTCTATATGAGGGTAATGCTTTCCAGCTGAGTGGCCCTAGTTGGTCTTAGTTTAAACTGCCCCAAGAGTAATTTTGCTTCATTTTTAGAAAAAAAATCTTGTTGATAGGTTTACATTGTGGTTGTGTGTGCCTCCTGTATCCACTCAAATTTCTATGTGCTTGTCAGATGTCTTCTGCCTTTATTTTACTGTAGTTAGCATTGAATAACCAATCTCAACTTCTTGGTCTGGCAACTATTCCACATGACAGCATTTGTTTCCGTTAGTTTAGAAGTAAAATCATGACCATTATTTGTGTTATAATGACTGCGGGAAAATAATAGTAATAATATAGTGTGCCCTCTTGTAGTGCGACCTTGGCATACATGAATTCAGGGTCACGTGAAGTGACATGTCCATTGTTGTCAAAAGATGCAATGGGCATGCGCCTGTGCTGCCACAGGTGTGTGCACATCGCATCCATTAAAGATAATAGCTTGTGAGCATTCTGTTTGTTTGTTTGTTCCTGGAACGGAGCTCCTGCATATATAGAGGGCATACTCTATTTTAAACTTTAACTGGAAATCCTACTGTGTTATCTTGGGCTTACTATCTAGTAAGGAGCTTAGGACTGCAGCCTGAATCACTTTAATGATTTTGTTATAGCTGGAGTTTAATTTTCCTACATGAGCATTGTCTGCCTATTGTGTTTTTCATGTGAGAAGACTTGAGAACTGAGCAAATTTGCTGCTTTCACAAGCACATTATAAAGTTGGAAACCTTCCATCTTTTCACAATGATAGTTTTATTTCAAAACTGAATGTTAAAATTTTGCATTTTTCTTTGTTCTGTAGGCTAAAAACTTGGACTTTCGTCGGAAGTGGGACAAAGATGAATATGAGAAACTTGCAGAGAAACGACTCACAGAAGAGAGAGAAAAGAAAGATGGTTGGTAACGTGTTGTCTGTCAGATGACACTGTTTTATCCCATTAAGAATCAATGCAGAATGTAGAGTGAGAATATGCAGGGAACACAAGTGTGGATGATATAATCAACTTCTGTTCCTTTTTAAAGCCTCATTGCTTTCTTTAATGCTCTTACTTCATGAAACAAAATTATACAATCTGATTTCAAAAACAAAGGAATTAAAAGTAAATTGTAAGAACTTAAGTTTTTTAGAAAGGAGAAATAATGCTTTGCTACTTTCTAATTTAAGCTAAAGATTTTTAGGTAGCATTTTCCCCTACGAAGATCAGCAAATATTTACAGAAATGAGAAAAGTGAATGGTGGAAATGGGGAAAGGAAAAGCGAACATATTTCTACGTGTGGTGGAAATGTGTCAAAGCAAAAAGATTTTGGAAAGAGATTCACACTTAATAACAAAGATATTAGGAGTAATTGGAAAGTTTGTTTCTAAGTTGTATTTATTAAATATGTTTAAAGGAACTGACAAATAGATACAAGACAGATATCGGAGAATATTGTTATATATGGGGAAAGCAGCTAGATTATTATATGCAAAAATTTGTAAAAGAAGAGAAACTCCTTCTGAAAATGATTGGTTGTTAAAATTATATGATAATATACCAAATGGATAAGCTGTCAATGATGTTAAATAATAAAAATTAGAAAAGAGTTAAAGAAGAATGAGAGAAAGTTACATATTGGTGAAGAAATGGGGAAAAGTGGCCACCAGAGATTTAGATGATTGAAAAGTAGATATGGTTAGGGATCTGAAATAGAAACTGAGAATTCCAAAAATATAAATATAAATTTAAATATAAAAAGAGAATATTACTTAGCTAGAAATCAGTTATTCTTTATTCTTAAACCACAAAGGATTTAACTAACTCAGGCCACCACTATGATTACTGAGGTTTACAATTTAATGGGCAAAGACATTAAAATATGGCAATAGAATCAGTTACATTGTATCATCATCTGAGATATCATAATTATACATAAAGTGTTTGGTATCTAATAGTCATTTTGCTTTTCTAAATAACATTTAATACATTTTGTTAACATTTTGTTATTTGTAAAAAATTGCTGCTGTTGTGAAATCCAAATTGCAGCAATTTTTTAGAAATAACAAAATGTTAACAAAATGTATTAAATGGATTTGGATTTTTCCACAAGAAGCATTGTTTGGAAAATGGGCAGATCAACAAGAGGACTGGATTAAATATAAAAATCTGATAATCCAAGATAACAGAGAAGAAATCAGGATCAAAACTCGTGAGGAACTTTATGACCAAGGCTTCAAGATCAACTGGTTTCCATATCTACAACTGAAGGAACGATTTAAAATGGATCTAAAACTCGAAGGATTCTCACATCAAAAAACATACAATGAACTAGAGATAATAATCTTTACCAAATCAAAACATAAGGTCCCTCACTTTTACAAATACTTTCTGACTCGTAAATTAGAGAATGAGACTATAAAAGAAGTTATGATAAAATGGGCCAAAAATTTACAGCATGAAATTCCATTAGAACACTGGGAATCAACGTGGAAGAATACAAATGAATTCGCCAGTTCTCAAGATCTAAAAGAAAATTTTATAAAAATGATGTACAGATATCATCTCACTCCAGAAAAAAAATAGATAAAATCTATCGCATAGGAAATAATAAATGCTGGAAATGTAAAGAGAAAGTAGGCTCATTCTATCATTTGTGGTGGATCTGCCCAATAACAAAAAAATATCGGACAAAAATATATAAAGCTATAAAAGAAATGTTTCAGGTGTAATTTCCTATGTCTCTGGAATTCTTTTTACTTAACATGACTTTTACGTTCAAGAAAATCTGTGTGAAGAAAAACAATCAGATATTACTATATTTGGTGACAGCTACAAGAATAAACTTTGAAAGATTTTGGAAAAATCCAAATACACCAGATATAGAACAATGGATATTAAAGATAGTAGAATTGAAAGAATTTGACTTTCTCTCACACTACATAAAAGGAAAACAAATTAACGAATTAGGAAAAAATTGGGAATGAGCGATAACATATGTAAACACAAGATGGGGTGTAAACATTTTAAAAAGATGTATACATGTTCATAGATGTTTGTAGACATGTATAATATATATGACAGATTCCAAAGTAAGACTTAATCAAGAAGATGGATAAACATATTAAGTATGGAGAACTGAGAAACAAACAAAATTGAATTGGAACTAACTTTTCTTTATATCTAAAAGGCAAAAAATGTAGTTGGGAAACTAAGATATGTTTTGTAAAGAAATACAAAAGAAAGTGTGCACTCAAACTAATATATATATATATATATATTTAGAAGTAAGATTAAGGGAATTTCGTATTTATAGGTAAAAGCAAATAGCGTAAAAAGACGGTTCCAGACAGATGGCAAAAGGAAGTAGCAAAATAAATTTACTATAAGTTCTTTTTAAAACGTATATTCAACATGTAACATTAACGTTCTTTCTTCTGTTTCACATAGATATATGTTCAAAATGTTAAATACAATTATAACTCTTATATGTATTTTTGTAAGAATTATGTGAATGTTCCAATAATAAACACACACACACACACACACACACACATATATATATATATAAATTGCTGCTGTTGTATGAGATATAATGTACTTACTGATGTGTAACATATATTAAGAAGGTAATGGCAATGTAACAAGTGTATTATGATATAATAACAAAAGAAGTAATGTAAAAAAAAGCCAAACTTTTTTTTTGGCCTATATTTCAGGCAAACCAGTACAACCTGTCAAACGTGAGCTTCTTCGGCACCGGGATTACAAGGTGGACTTGGAATCCAAACTGGGGAAAACCATTGTTATCACCAAAACTACTCCTCAGTCTGAGATGGGGGGGTGAGTACTTCCTAGCTTTTGCTATGCTAATTCCTATATTAGTTTAGCAGAGAGGGCAGAACAATTAAACATCTAGATGATTCTTTATCCTGAATCTGTGCCTTGAAGCTGTGGTTAGCTGTATGAGGACTGTCTGATTAAAGTTCAGTCCAGACAAGTCAGTGGTGAAGGTATTCTTTCCAGTTCAAGGAGGGCATAGATTTTTTCCTTGTGATTGATGAGGTTGTCATTTCCTCCTCCAGTCAGGTACGTATCCTGGAGAGGTTTTGATCCAGTCCTTTGTGACAAGCAGATGGCAGCAGTTGCCACTAGTGCCTTCTACCAATTCCATTTGTTGCTACACAAACTCTTTAAAGTAGAGGGCTTTGCAGTGCTAATCTAACTTTTTTAACCTTCAGGCATGATTATTGCAATACACTTAATGTAAGGCTGCTCTTGAAGATAACATGGAAGCTTTAGCTGCTGTGAATTGCTGCTATATGCATCCTTGTGGATATGAAAAAAATTTGCAAACGTATCCAGCCAGTTTTGTTCTAACTATAGTTGCTGCAGATCTGACTGCTGAATCCTAATATTGGAGGGAACACCAAGGGCCATCTAGTCCAACTCCTGTGTTTACAGGAATCCAGAATTAAGGGAGCTCTGAGTTTGATTCAAGGTGTTGTGGCTCACATATGTACAAAGTCTGGGCCCCATGTATTTCATAGTGTCTCTCTCTTCATATTGTTTCCCCCACTTTGTGGTGCATGTGTGAACAGGAACTGACATCATTTTCAAATTTCACTGCCACTCCTGCTTTGAGGGCCAACTCTGCACAGGGTAAGAACTGTTGGCAACAGTCAACAGGACTTGAATATCGAATGCCCTGAGACTGGCATGAATTTTCCTCTGAATTCCTACTTTGAGAGGAGAGATACCTTTTAGAGGACATGTAAAATACATCTTTTCTTTAATCTTCAGTTTAGTTGGTCTGTGCATTTTATGAGTGATGTTTTGCTTTTTTGACAAGTTCATACTTTTTCATTTTCTTGTATCTCTCCTGGAGCATTTGGAAAGCTAGCAATGTGTGGTTTTTGAAAAGGAGATTTTGGTAAGACACACACAAATAAAATAACACAAAATAAAATTAACTTGTATTACATACCATTATTTGCAGATATCAAGAACGGATAGTACGCATAAAAATAACAAGCACTGGTTAGATTTTGTCAGGTTTGACATCTTGTACAAAGTCAAAAGTATATGTAGCTTGTCGGTTTCTATAGCAGCTCTTCCCTTACCAAAGGGATAATTTTTTTCAAGATCTTCATGAAGAAACCTGATTCTCTTTATTTTCTGGCATGATGCCTTCATGTCTAGTCAATTGGTGATGAAGAAAACTATCATTGCCAGCTATTGAGGGAAAAAATTGTCCTGAATATGTGTGAGAGGTTATTTCTGTTTCTGGTCCAGTAGCCAGAAAAGAAGGAGACAGAGCTGGCATATTTTCTCACTCAAGTGGACTTGTAGATGAGGGCTGTACTCAATCGGTGAATAGACCACTTTTGCATCCAGTGCTGGACCCATCAAACACCACTGGGCTCCACCCTCAGGCCTTGCCTGGTTACTGGAATTTTAATTTGAAGAGTATATAGCCCTCAAGGAACTATACTTGATCTTAAGCCTCTTTACAAGCTGTATGGCGGTACAGAGAGTGGCTGAAGATACTGAAAATAGTGGTGTTCAGTGCTGTACTTTCCACTCTCCAGTTCATCCCTGTCTCTTTCTTTGTCAACCAAACTATTTTCTCCCAAGCAAGCAACTTCTACTGCTGACATCTCCCAATCAACATTGGTGGTGTGTGTTTGTAGTAGGGGAAGAATCTTTAAAACCATTTTCACTGGGAAGAGTGCTGGTTCCAGCTGCTGGAAATGAGAGTTTAAAAGGTGACTGCCCCCACTTGTGACGAATGGTTCCAATTCCACCCTCATTCTGTTCTTGAAACCAAGGATAGGGATCATAAGGCCTGCCAGATGGTGTTAGATTGCAGTGCCCAATATGTCTCATCGTTAGTCATGCTGGCAAGAGCTTTTGGGAGCTGTACCCAGCAACATCTGGAGGGCCTCATCTTCCCTAACCCATGCTCTAAGCTAATTTATTTTCTGATTCTAATAGTTTGGGAAATGAAGTGGGGGGATAAAGTGGGAAGTGGAAAGAGACATTGTAGCTTCTTCTATTGACCTATTACTGAAAGATCAGCGATATAGTTTAGGTTTCCCTTATGTGATACCCACCTCAAATAGATATGCAGAAGAAGCTTCATGTGAAATGAGTCTCATTTGGGAACTGATATTTGGGAACTTTTTTCTTTGTCTTAGGTATTATTGTAATGTCTGTGACTGTGTAGTGAAAGATTCCATCAACTTCCTGGATCACATCAATGGCAAAAAACGTAAGGATAACTTTTTTTGTCATTAAATAACTAGAAGTCTCTTTAAATGAGAGATGAAGAAGGGGCTGAGAGAGGAGGCCAAGATGAGAGATGAAAAAGTGACAAACAAATAAAGTGGTGGGATGATGATGATAATGATGATGTCGATGTCATTTGTTGCTTGGTCAGCAAAGGAAACTACTCAGGGGCAGCTCATACTAAGACAGTGGGAGATGTGTTAACAAGAGGCGATGGAGGGATGTATGGCAGTGCAAGGTGAGGTAAGCTGGGTGGGAGAGAAAAAATAAGAATCAGGTGGGAAGTGTTAAAGCAGGGCTTGAAGTGAAAGCAGGGGAAGAAAGGCAGCGAGAAAGGAAAGAGATTGGATGAGGCAGCAATGGTGCTGAAGAAGGAAGACAGGTGAGAAAGTGGTAGTGGGTGCCTTCCTTGTTAGTGAGTGCTGTAATTCACTGCCCCTGCCATCTTACCACCCAAATGGATGAAATGGCTCTGAATTACTTTATTGGTCTTTCAGCAGCCTTTGATCCTACTATACAATGTGTCAAATGTTAATTAACAGTTCTAGTCTCCTTTCAATCTGTTAATTCCTTGGTGGGACATCCCAGAAACTGAGCAATACGTCTGTATGAGAGTTCCCCTCCATCCTCTGTAATGTGATTGCTGGCGTATTGGCCTGAATCCTTTTGGTCAGTCCTGGAATAGATCTATTCAATCACTTGTTGAATAGTCAGTCAATACTTAGAGAAATTCCATTGATTCAGTGGTCTACTGTAGTTTGAACTAGGAGTAGGTCTCAGACCATACGGTAATATGCCCTTTATATTTCTCGTAATACTCATGGAGCAACTTCTTCTGGCCCTGTAGTCTCACACTTTTCTCAAATGTGATTTGATACTAGATCCAGATGCTGAATTAAAACAGAAAGGCTTGAAGAATGCCATGTCAAAGAATAGTCTTCATTTATCACTAAATGTGCTTCAGTCTTTCTTTATCACAAAAACCTAGCACTTTGGGATATTCCAGACTAACACTATGCATTCACCTTAATGAATAATGAGAGCAATTAAGAACATTCTCCACAAAATTTGATACAAGGCCTGTAATATGTTTCAAAGCCATGGCTAAGCAACTTTTATTCTTAATCTTCCTAGCCTCCTGATTTGAGCACTGTGGTGCATTTTTGATTTTGTTAGAGTAGGTACCAGTAAATTCATTGGGAACACATTATCAAAGTAGTTCACTGGGAGCACATTAGATGCATCTTTAGTGTCTGCAGTGAACATAAGAGCCTAGTGCATTTGGAATCAATCTGTTGTTCCATCTTGTCCATCTTGTACACTTTGCTCTGATTCTCAGCTCCTCCTCTAGTCCTCATCATGCATACATCATGTGCTACTTGACATCTTTTAACACAGAGTGGTGTAGTAGTTTGACTTTTGGATTGGGACACTGGAGACAGTTTGAATCCCTGCTTAGCCATGGAAACCTACTGTATGGTCTTGAGCATGTCACATTCTCTCAGCCTCAGAAGAGGACAAGGGCAAACTGCCTCTAAACAAATTCTGCCAAGAAAATCTTATGATAGATTCACCTTACGGTCACATACAACAACAATCTGTTAATACAGAGACCTGTTCCATGCAAAGCACCTGCTCAGCTCCTTAACAAGTGGCCTTTCCTCAGGAACTTCCTGTAGCATTTCAGCCACAGATTGTGGTTCAGATTTTAATGTATAAAGCAGCCAAGTAGGTATTCATTAGTGGTTGTCTGTTCTCTCTCCCCTCCCTTTCTCCACTATAGCTGCTTTCTCTGTACCAGGAAGATCTAGTCTTTTTTACCAAAATGGAAAGTTAAGCATAAGAACATATTCTCTATGACTTCTTTCCTTGGACTAGGAAAGCAGCAGAAAGAAAAGAAACAACAGGTATTGAACTGTGTTTTAAATAATTTGCCTAGCATCTTTGTTTAATGAGAAAGGTGCAATCTTTGTTGACTTCATCTCTAGGCAACCTTTATCAGTTGTACTAAAAATGTAAAGATAGTTCTTTCAGGGCATTGCATAACTGATGGAGGTTTGTAAGCAATGTTGGCTTTTGTTACATGCCCTTGCCATCTACACACTCTAGTCTAAAATCTTGACAGTCATTAACTCAGTGGGCTAATGAAAGGAATGTGGCTGAGCTCCTTGACTCATCTATCCTCTCCACCTTGTCTCATTTTGAGGCTGTTTCATCTCTTGATGGCTGCACACAAACACCCAGTGGGTGGTGGCTCTTCAAACTGTACTGTATTTTGTTTCCCAAATAATATACACAAAATAATTTTGAACAGTAGTGTTAGAAGGTCTTGATACTTAGTAAGGAAGAAAGAAACACGTATCTGTACCTCTTGCATATGCTAACCAGATGTCCCTGCAGTTACAGATTTGAGGAGGGAACAGGTGACTCATGAGTCAGTCTAGGGAAAAGGTGTCTATTCTAGACAGTATTGTCATTTGCTTCCCACT
Source organism: Ctenosaura bakeri (assembly GCA_948474755.1). Lineage (NCBI taxonomy): Eukaryota > Metazoa > Chordata > Lepidosauria > Squamata > Iguanidae > Ctenosaura > Ctenosaura bakeri. The sequence goes on from CAOLHI010002860.1 coordinate 34,253, forward strand.
CCTGTCTTTCCCAAAGGAGGAAGGCACAGCAGAGAAAACCACCCCACCCTATGCTGTTTGCAGGGGGTTCTTTGGGGATGATGTGGGCAGGTGAACTTATCCCTCCTGTTAACTATCCACTAATTGATAATGCACACATGGACACACGCACCACTGACACCACTATTAGTGTGTTTATTGGGAGGGGGTTCTGCTTTGATCTCCAGTCTATAGTTGGAGATGACAGTGGGATTTCCTTGCACGTCTCCTGCTTTGCCATTTGGGCAAGCCAGGAGTGTGCAGGGGAATCTTCTTCATTGAACCAGTGGTGGTGACTTTGCAGGGAGAATTCCTCAGAAGCCTTCATGGGCCAGTTTATCAGGAAGCCTCTGTGGGGCTTGATTAGGCCTGGTGGCCAAAGATTCCTTTCTCCTGGAGAAAGAGCTTAACTACTCTTGTACATTTTTGTCCTTCTTTTTCTTTCAGTGTAAAAGCCAAATCATTTAACAAAACAATAAATAGAAGACTATGCTCCAAGCCTATCCTGACTGCACTGTATGTCATTGATTGCTTAGGTTACATACAATGTATATTAGCTGCATTAAACTCTTAAGAGGTATAGATGGAAAAAGTGCATACTTAGTAGAGGATCAATCTTTTGTTCCCAGTTTCTGTGAGGTACAAAGCTAGCAACCTCCTCCCACTTGAGGCTTGCAGCATATGAATTTCACCTTCATGGTCACGCCGCGTATTCAAAAATGCATCTTTTTATGGAAATCCTCCCTGCAGTCTTGAAAAGGATTTCATCTCAAGTCCAGGAGGCTTAGACTCAGTTGTTAAGTGTTACGAGCACCAGCCACATGGGACCCAATCTTAGTTTGCTATGCATCATTGGATACTGGCTAGGATGAGGATGGAGGTAATCAGGAAGGGAAGGGAAGGGAAGCAGAAGATAAGTTATTTCACTTCTTTCCTGCTGTGTCAATCAAGACCCCCAGCTCTGAACAGACTATTAATTAAGAGCTTGGTAATCACAATGGCCTATCCCTTCAAAATTAACTCACTCTCAAATTAACCTGTGGAGTAAATGTTACCTGTTCATACAAAAATGTAGCTGGACTTTGGGTCAAGAAACTGACAACACTGGCTCCTATCTTTTTTAGATCAGAGGAATCTGGGTATGTCCATGAGAGTAGAGCGCTCCACACTGGATCAAGTGAAGAAACGTTTTGAAGTCAATAAGAAGAAAATGGAGGAGAAGCAGAAGGATTATGACTTTGAGGAGAGGATGAAGGAGCTCAGAGAAGAGGTAAAGTGCTGCCCCGAACTGATGAAACTAGGCATGACTGGAAAGAAATAACACCACATTTTCTTGGCTTTCTATCATGATTAGATTGCCAAGGCATTCTCCCTCTTTAAAAAAATGGATACTTTGCCATTACTTTGTTTCTTGTTCCAGCATCTCTGTAATGATGTTTGTGATCCCACATCTTAGTGCCAATATGAGTTTATTTTCCTTTCTGAAACAGCACTTTGCCTTGCTGCTCTTGAGTGCTTAGGTAGAGAGGTAAACTGCCTGGGGAAAAATCCCTCTGTTAGTCTCTTCTATGCAGCAGTGACCTGCAGGTGGCATTAAAGATTTTTCCCATTGTAGTTCATTCTATCTGCAGCAGCCTCATGATGTTGTATATGAGGAGTTTTGAGGGCATTTTACATAGCAAACCTGTTCTTTTTGGTAACTGTTTGCTTTTTTGAAACCAGAGTGTGATAAAAATTACAAAGGCTTTTCTTTTCTTCAGTAGATGGACAGGCTGAGCAGGGGGTGGGTCTCAGTCTGTCCCCCCTTGTCAGCAGAGGCAGCTTCTATTTCTTAATGCCGATTTTCACTTAAAGCTGCAGTTGGAGGAAGGTCTGAAGAGTATTTGCAGTAGTCACGGGAGAGGCCTCAGTGCCATCTGTAACTACTTATCCTCCCAGAAGCAAAGTAAATAATTTATTTATTTAACTCATTATATATTTTATTTAGGTGGTAGAGCCCATCTTCTCCCCCTTCAGATTGTTAACATTTAGTGCTGATTGTACATCCCTCCCTATAGGTTCCAGCAAAGAGCAGAGGAGGATCCTCCTCAGACTTTCACAAATCAGTGACACGGGTTAATATGAGAGACCTACTTTTGTGGGAGTAGAAGCAATCTGTGGAACCTGTCACATGAATAGTTTCCACATTCCTACTGCTCTGAGTCAGCCCCAGAATTACTTCTCTATGCCTGGTTTTAGTAACAAACTTTGGTGCAATTTTCACCAGTTCTTTTCTTACATTTGCTGACTTTGGTTGTATGTGAGGTTGTATGGTTGTATGTGAGAACGGTCATTGGGAAAATGAAACTGCAGTGTTGTACAGAGAAAGCATTAGAACTCCCCCCCGTCTTATTAAATAACGCAAGAGGGAGACTGGCTGAGTGGGTAGAAGGAGTGTTCAATGCCTTGATAAAAAAGACAGAATTCCATGTTGCCTGTAGGAGGCAGTTATAAGACCTTTGTTGAAAAAGTCCTCTTTGCATCCCACCATATTAGACAGTAGCTAGTTTCCAGCATTCTATGTTTGGGCAAGATACAGGAGTGTGTGGTTGCCACTCAGCTCCAGGGATTTTTGGATGATATGGGTTATCTAGATCAATTTCAGTCTGGTTTCAGACCTGGCTGTGGGACAGAGATGGCTTTGGTCACCTTCCTGGATGGTCTACACCGGAAACTGGACAGAGATTATATCCCTGTTGGTTCTGCTGGATCTTTCAGCAGCTCTCACTACTATCAACCATGATATTTTGCACTGCCTTGTTGAGATGGGACTTGGAGGCACTGTTTAACAGAGTCTCTGTTCCTTCCCAGGGGCAGAGGTGAATTCAGAAGATGGTGTTGGGGAACTCTTGTTTGACCTCTTGCTTGTTAACTTGTGGTGTTTCTCAAGATTTGTTTTTATCCTCCATGCTGTTTAACATGTAAATAAATTGATAGGAGAGGTTTTCTGGAGTTTGGGGGTCTGGTGTTACCAGTACATAGATGAGACCCAGCTCTCTTACTCCTTTCCACCTCAATCCAAGAAAATTGCCTTGGGACTTAACCAGTGCCAGACATCAGGAATGGACTGGATGAGGGTACACAAATTGAAGTGTAGTCCAGATGAGATAGAGGTACTTCTGTTCAGTTGAAAAGCAGATCAGGAAATAGGGATTCAGCCTGAACTGCTAGGGTTACACTTCTCTGAAGACCCAGGTGTACAGTTTGGGTGTAATCCTGGATTCAGCCTTGAGTTTGAAAGCTCAGGTTTCAGCAGTGGGTAGGTGTACAGTTAAGGCTTGTGCCTTAGGTCCTGGCAGTAGGCAGACTGTATGTCTTTGTATGTCTTAATCCCTGACTGTATGCCTTAATCCCTAAGATTATCAGGAGAGACTCTTCTCTCATGCCCACTACCATTGCAAGCAGACCTGGAAGGGACATGAGAGAGGGCCTTCTAAGTGGCTGCCCCTAGACTCTGGAACTCCATTCCCAGGAAGGCTAGAGTGACACGTTCTTCCATCACCAGGCCAAGACCTTTTTGTGCCAGCGGGTGTTTAAAATGGAAAATTTTAAAAGAATGGGTCAAAGGGTACTGCACTGTTTTAAACTGAACTCTTCTGCTTTTTGTCTTTTAATGGTATTTTATTTTTTTTAGTGTAGTTCTACATCATTTTAACAGTGTCAATAGTTTAATTTCATTTTGATGTTTCTTGCATGTTTTAGTCATATTATATTTTCAAATTGTAAGATGCCTTGAATCCCAAATTTGGTAGAAATGTGGGATATAAATATTGTTGTTATTATGATGGCTACTGTGAACCAGCTGCACAATTTCTAAAAAATGTTAAATTTGGCCATAGTGACACATGCCTTAATTACATCCTATTTGGTTTACTGTCATTTTGTGTGAGCATGCCTTTGGACACTATTCAGAAACTGCAGAGGGCCAAAAATGCTATGGGCAGACTCCTGACCAGGGCTGGCTACAGGGAACATATAACTTCCTTTAAAACACCTTCATTGTTTCTGGGCACAACTCAGAGTGCTGCTTGTGACCTATGTAGCTCAAGTCCACATTATGTAAAGGATCATGTTCTCTTATGAACCTGCCCAAGTCTTGAGGTCTTCGGGCGGGGGGGGCATCTCTCTGTCTGAATACACTTACAGGTATATCTAGTGAGTAAATGGGAAAGAGCCTTCTTGGTGGCTGCTCCCAGGCACTAGAACTCCCTTCCTAGAGAGATTAGACTGGCACCCTCTTTGCTATCCTTCTGTTTCTCCAGTTCTGTGAGTTGATTGCCTGGAAGAAGGGACATTTCATAATATGCTGTACTGTCTATATTTTTCCCCTTTTAATGTTTTTGTGCTTTCAACCATCTTTAATTTTATTGGTAATTTAATTGTATTTTTAACTTTTGTATGATGTGTTTGTTTTTTTAGCTGTATATATTTTAACTTTGGTAATCCACCTTGACTCCTGGACTGGGAAAATTAATAATAGTAAGAAAGCAGAAGCAGATTTTGTTGTTGTTGTTGTTTAAAACCTAATAGCATTTTTTCTCTTTTACAAATCAAGGCATGGTTTTGATCTCCTAATATCTGTGGTGGCTGCTATGAAAAAGTCTTAGGGTGCTGCTGCACGTTGGGATAGTTGTGCAAATAGGAGAGTCCTTTAAGCTTCAGCAGCCTCTGCAGCTGCCAAGGAGTCAGTAGCTAAAGTCACACTTCGGCATCCCCTAACACAAGTTTGGCACCATTCCAGGCCTTGCAATCTCACAGAATGAAACATTTTGATTAGAGCTGTGGAAACCCTTTGATGCCAAAAACCCCCAAAGCCACTCAGAACACAGCTTATGTTCCACCGAGCAGCTGTCACTTGGCTGTTCCAACAGCCATCAGGTACTGACATTGTCTGCTGCCATCATTCAGCACCACAGTTGTTGAATCAGGGAATCAGAACAGAATCTGCGGCTATTGCTTTAAAAGCAAAGCTGCGTTTCAATCACTGTTAATTTTTGATGAAGCCTTTAGCATTTGTTTAATTGCAGAGGTGGACAGTTGCTGGATTCTCCAGTACAATTCTATTCTTCACATGTCACTTGGATATGTGTCTTTGGGCAGCTACCTTTCCACTCCTCCTCCAGGATAAAACTAGAGGAGCCAACAATTTCTCTTCCACCCGTTGTTTGTTCTTCAGACCAGAAAGAATGTTGTCTCTGTGGCCTAGTTTCTGAGGCTGTCCTTTGCCTTTCTAAGAGTTTAGTTGTGTGAGCAAGCTTGATTCATTTGGCAGTTTTTTCCCTTTGTTGCAGGAGGAAAAGGCCAAAGCCTACAAAAAGGAAAAACAGAGGGAGAAGAAAAGGAGGGCGGAGGAAGACTTGACGTTTGAGGAGGATGATGAAATGGCAGCTGTGATGGGGTTCTCTGGCTTTGGCTCAACCAAGAAAAGCCACTGATAAGCCATGGACTTTCCTTTGGACAGCTGTTGTTTTTGCCCAGGTGATGCTTGACAGATCCTTGGAAGACTTTGCAGTGAATCTGTATCTAAATGTCCTGGTAGAAGATGGCTGTAGGAGCTGGGAGGCAGTCCCATTCCTCCTCTGTGGGGCCAACTGTGCCCTGCCATCACTAGTACTCTCCTACCTGCAAAGACAGCGTCACACTTGCCTGTAAGGTGGTAAACCTCAGTATTGAATAAAGAACTTTCAGTTAACATTTCCTCTCTCCCAATCTTCTTGCAATACTTGGGGAAGCCCACTTTCAAACTTGCTTCTTCTTTTTTAATCTTTTCATTTATTGTGAAGCGTGGAACTGAATGTCCCTTTAGAACTCTACATTTCCTAGCTTCAGTTACAGCTGCTGCTTCCCTTATATGAGTTCTGCTTGCTTCTTACTTTGTGTTGTGCTGCCCTGTATGCACGAAAGATATTCTGCTAGGTATATATTTTTTTCTGTTAATAAACTGATAAAAATCATGTGCATGGGTTTCTTTGAGAATTGTTCTTCTATCTGTAACATGGTTATAGTGTGTGTCATTGTCACAGATTGAGCTTAGTGTATTATCTTTGAGGAACCATGGGAGTTTATTATAGCTTTTATAGTTGAGCATGAAGCTGTTTGCTCTCTGAGCTTGCTGAAATGTTTTCCTGTTTTTAATATCTCCCATATAGTACATTGCTTATGAAGATCACTTATGAGGATGAAAACCTTTGTTTGTGACCTTCTCAGTGATGTAAGTGGATGAGTTAGGATAGCTGGGGGGAGTGTGTTTCAGAACCGTATTGCAAATGTGGAAATACAGAAGAGAGCACCATGATAATTGCTGGAAATAGCAGCAAATTGTGGTGCCGTATTCTAAAATGAGAACCTGGAATTTCTCAACAGGAGCAGATGACCTTGCTAGATATGCATCTTTCAAAAACAAGACAAAACAAAACTAAATACTAAAAATCCCATGTTTAAAAAACAGTTTTCAAGGTTAAAAGTATGAATTGCCCTCCTTTTGGCTTTGCCAGTACTGTGAAGGAATCCCATATGAGTCAGTCTCTCTTTTCTGTGAAGCTAGAAATGATCCCTCAGTATCTTGCTACTTACTGACTGTACTGAATGCACATTCCTAAATTTTATCTAAGCAGGTGGGGGTTGGTAGGTGGTGTGGGGCTCCTTCCCCATCTTGATTCAGGTGGGGGAAGTGTTATCTGTGCTGCTCCAGCTGCTCTTTGTGCCCCATGTCACTTTCATTGCTTTCTTGATTTAGTTCAGCCAAACCTGCCGTGACTCATTCATTGCCTTTTTAGTTTAGGGCGATTTACATCTGGTGTGGCTGATTTTCATAGTGCCTTCCTTTTTATATTGATGGGATCATTGTTCTTGGCTTTCTCCGTACCTTTATGGAATATTGAGCCTTCTTTCAAATACATGTAGAATAAATCCTGTCGTGCTTTGCTGCTGTTTTAATTCCTTAATCTTAGACTGCTGACAGCTTCATTGCCTTAGATATTTCCACTTCAATTCAGATTATAATCCCTATTGAAGATGCCATTGAAATGATACATAGCCTGTAGCACTGCCAGCTGAGATACAAATGTCCTTGGAGACTTGACCCTTTAAACTAAAAAAAAAAAAGAAAGAAAAAGAAAAAGAAACCTTTTAATGTGCCTCAGATTCCTTCTGTGCACCAAACAGAAATGAGCATTTAATTCCAACCACGTACCTGTCCCTGTTCAAACCAAAAGAGTAAACTCCATTTGAATGTGTGAGAGAAATGAAGCCTGTGACTAAATATCCTACAAGATTTGAAGAGAGGAGGAGGCGGTGCAGAAAAGAAGTAAGATTACAGTGCTGCCCAGCAATTTTCATGCCCATTAAAAGTTCTGTACATTTTGGATTATTTTACCCTAGGTAGCAGCTTTGTAGCTTCTCATAGCCCCCTTGTCCTGCATAGACATATTTACAAACTGCTCGTTATTGCACATTGAACTAATTGAGTTTGGTTAGTGTTGATGAGAAATGGCATGGTCCAGTGGATCCCTGATGGAGGTGGGCCCTGGGACCTGTTGGGTCCTAATCCTAACTCTAGAGCTGCTGCTGCTGCTGCGTGATCTTGACAACAGGATCTTCAAAGTTAGATGCCTCCGTTCTGCTTTATGTTCAGGAATTATAAGCAGGTGAACAAATGTTAAGTGCTGTTGTAGCTGCAGGCACAATCTCAGGCCTTTCCCCTTTCTTTTCTCCCCATGGTGCCCGTAGGGAGAAAAGGTGTGCTATCTTTATGAAAGATGGATTTTTTCCTTCCAGTAAATGACTGCTAGTCACAATGGTTCTACATATTAGCTCTAGTCCATGAAGCAGTGTGCTTCTAAATGTCAGTAACTGGGGAAAAGGAGTGGGAGGATGCTGTTGCATTCCTGAGTTGTGAGTAGGCTTACTGTAGGAATCTGGTTTGCCACTGGATAAAACAACTGCTTGAACTAGTTAAGCTTCTAACCTTGTCCAGTGTGGCTCTTAAGTGGGTTTTGAAATAGAACTAAGTAGATACAGGTGGTCCTTTTAAGGCCACAGAGTGTAGAATCCTGACCTTGTCAGTCACATTATAATAGCATGCTTTCCTACACTAAGCTTTGATAATCTACAGTCTAATAGAAATTGGACAAAATACTGGCGTTTTGTAAAGACTTATCATGTTTTCAGTTAACAGGAAGACTAGTTTAATGAGAAATAATGTACTCACTGGACACATTACACATTCATAGCCATTGCCAGTCTGTTCAGAATGTGGTAGTGGGGGTGGTGGAGGAGCTCCTCTGTTTAACTCGCTGCTTGTCTGTTTCAGCAGCAGGAGGGGTGGAACTCAGTTTCTGTGGTACTTCTCCCCCCACACCGCTTTCTGCATTAAAAGCCTTTTACCTAAACTCCAGCCTAAGGGCATCTTCCTTCATGGGGCCTGGGCATCCACCTTCTGTACATGCCAATATTTCTGCCTGCCTCTCCTGTCCCAGCACAGGGGCTTTGCTCTCAGGATGGAGTGGAGAGAGGGGGAGTCTCTTTGTCTTGGTTACTTGCTGGGAGCAGTGGAGTGTGTAGTGGCAGAGATACAGACTCCTGCTGGATTCCCAGCAGCAGGAGCTGCCTCCAGCCAAGGATGAAAAGCCAGTTTCATGGGAGGAAATAATATTTAGAAAAGAGAGCAAGAGAGAGAACGCTTCCTGCAAAGAGCATTAACCCTCAGCTCCCCATGCTTTTCTGCAAAGGCATTAACTCTCTCTTTTCTTCTGCTGAAATTAAGCCTTCTGTCCCCTATTGGTTACATCATTGGTGCATATACTGAACACTAATAGTAATCTGCTGTCCCTTTCTCTCTTTGGCATGCCGGTCGTTCCTTGTTGACCCTCTATTTGTTTATTCAGGGTTCTGCAAAGACTGAATCAGGTGTCTGTGATACCTTGCACTCTTAAAATTGCTCCTGGATCTCCACAGCTGGAGAGATGGGTAAGATGTGACATCGGGCATGTTGTGCTGCCCCATTCTAGAACAGCTTCCTGCTGCAGCTCTATTTAGACGTCATGTGAAGTTGGAAGGCAAATGTTTTGCTGCCCAGCAGATGACTGAACTTGTGGTTGCTGATAGTCAAGCACTGCATATATGAAGCTGTGTTTAGTCAGTTACTAGATCATGTGACCTAGTTCTGTGGTTGGCAGGGCCTCCCAAGGCCTCTAGCAGAGCTTCTGTGACCTGGGATCCTTTGCTTCTAGAACCAGGCCCTCCTGTATGTAAAGCCAGAGCTCTGCCACTGAGGAAAGGCCCCTTTTCATAAAACAGGCATGAATAAATATGGAGGTGGTGGAGACAAATTTCACCCCCTCTCCCACTGGCCACACCAGTGTGATTGGAAGAGATGTAACCCAGTTTTGATTTCAGCCAGTTTTCATTCCCCCTCTTTGCATTTGGGGGTATGGGGGTGTTCAGGTGGGTATGGAAGAAACCCAGTCCATTTTGCAGCAATTTTGAGACATAGGAGGTGGAAAATAGCCCATTTTTGGGGGCGTAGTTCTGGAGGCCTTCAGGGCAGGCTTCTCTTTGGGGCCCCAAGGACTGCATTTTATCCACCCCTGCCATAGAACAATGTGAAATATACCGGATCTTCAGTTTGTCTCAGCCAGGATTGTCTACTCTTACTGGCAGCAGTTCTTCCATCACTTGGCCAAATGTCCTTTCCCAGGCCCATTGCCTCAGCTTCTTCAACTTTAGACATATGTGGGGGTTCAATTAGCACTGAGAGCCTTAGAAATTAGGAAAGAGGAAGCACAGAGCCCAAGATTAGGGTGCAGTTCAAAGAACTTTGGAAACTGCTCCTTTGTTGTTTATTAATGGAGTTTATACAACATAGTTGGATTTGTGTCTAAGGAGGAGCATAACTATTCTGCATGGATCAGTTTTCCTGGTCACGGCAAGCCGGCTGGATGGGATCTGAAGAAAGTATGAGATATACGTATGGGCTCACAATTTAGATTGAAAAAAGATCTATTAATACTAAGTTTCCTTTGACATTGGCATGATAGGATTTGATGTCAGATGATGTTTTATGTGTAGTGTACTGAAGAAGTCTTCAATCCTCTGTGTACTTAATGTGGGAATAAGCAATAATGTATTTAAGTCGTTTATTCCAAGTCTCAAATCAAGTCTCAAGTCCTTGAAGATATTTTCAAGTCAAGTCTCAAGTAAAGTTGCAAGTCTGGGAGCCAATTTTATACCCTGACCTATACTCCAGAATTTATGGACAGAGTCCTTTAAAGTCAGTTTTAAAATTTAAGCAGAGATAGTCCTCCACAGTTGCTATTTTGCTATCTGCAGATTCAGAAGGGAGAAATAGGATCTTTCTAACTTCCAGTTTCTGAAGCTGGAGGATTTTTCAGAAGTGGGGAATAGGATCCCTCTTACTACCCATTACTGAAGCTTCAAAAGCTTTAGAAAGGATCTGTCCTAAAGCCCATTGCCTAACACATTTGCTGTTCACCTCTGAGAAATGCACCCTGCACTCTGGAGGCAAGTCTTGTCTTCTGCTCCTAGAAAGAGTTTTAAGGCTCCTCCAATACGCAATGGGCACAGGCTGCTGAACAGACCTCAAGTCCATTGCTTAATCCGTTTGCTGTTCCCCTCTGAGAAATGTGCCCATACTTGGGGCTTGAGACAGTAGGCAGAAAAAGATGGAAGTGTAGTTCAAAGTTGTAAGGTTTCTGGATAAATGTGTTATGTTACTGAACCAAGGGCAGCAAATCCGTCAATAAAAAATATACAAGTCTCGTGTCAAGTCACTGCATCGTTTATTGCTGAGTCAAGTCTGAGTTGAGTCACTGCAGCAACTTAAGTCCAACTTGAGTCTGTGTCAGTCAATTTGAGGCTATATCACTGGGAATAAGATCCACTGAGCTCACCGGGACTTGTTAGTAGGCAAACATGGGATTTGCCATATAAGAGAGCAGGCTGTGAATTAGAGATCTTGTTCAGATTTCACCTCTGCTGAGTTGCCACCATATTTCAGTTGCCCATTCCTTGCAATACAGAGCTATTTTGTAGGTTTATTGTGAAGATTTCTGAAATAATGTATGTGAATTATTTTGAACAAAACAGAGCATAAATACTAACTTGTGCTACTTATCTGTTGAGCAACATGGCGAATCTTAGATTAATACTATTAAATCGTGTGGGCCATGTGGATCATCTACTGCATATGTGTTGATAAGGAAAGCCTGGTGTGCAAAGGAAACAGACTGAGATCCCCTAAGCTCCATCTATCATTTTGCTGTTTCAGGGTCCATGTTCCTCAGCTGTTACACACAGTTGCCCTAGAACAGGTCAGGCTAAAAATTGTTGCAAAGAGTTCTTGAAGTAGAGATCGTTTTTGTAGGGCTGGCCATTACAGAGTGCGCTGGAGCATGGCAGAACCTTTAATTAGGTTGTCAGTTTAAACCTATCCTCTTGTTATATTGAAGTTCAGTTCAGGTTTTAAACAGAAGAGACAACTGGTCAGTGACTGGTTGGCTATCATATCCAGGGACTAAGGAACAAAAAGTTAGTGGTTGAGGCAAACTATGGTGTGAACAGCCAGAGGCCTGAGATTGCACAGCACGACTGAGGGATTTCAATGGGATGCAAGAGTCAATTGCATAAGCCAATTGCCTGCAGCCGGAAGAGGCTGTTGTAGAAATGATTATTTTTGCCTTCTCAATCTGTAATGCCTTTGACTGGGCAATCGGGGGTGGAAGGGGTTGTGGCATTTCAGTGGTTTCCTGTGTCTAAAGAATGTGTAAATTTTGATCTGACCTTTTCTTACAGCTGCATGAAAATGTAGCTATAACTTACACTGGGGCCTGCAATCATTTGGACCACTTTATGCAGCTAAGCTCCAGCATTCAGATGTTTGCAACTGGATGCTTTCTCAAAATACTGCTCTTGATCAAGGACAAGAAGACCGAAATACCAATACCCCTTGGCAAGAGGCCTCTTGAGCTTCCAGGGTAATAAAGACTTAATATTCATTTGCAGTTTTATGTACAAAAGGCTATATTTTAGTTTTAGCCCATTTTTTAAAATATGCTGAGCTGGGGTGCCGAGCTCTTTGGAAAGAACATTCTTCTCCATTAGAGAGTATATATGCTAATAGAACGATGCCCCAGTTAAGCAGCAGCTCCTGCCATTCATTGTCATTAGGGGCAAATCACTTTCACAGAGACATCCCAGTCAGAGACAGCCTGATTTACTTTGCTGTGCCTCGGGAGCATAAAGACTACACCTTCCCATCTGAGCCATTTAAGAACTGCTGGTGTGCAGCAGCTGGAAATTGGAGAGGCGTTACAAAATGTGTCGTTCCAGTGGCAGCAGGTGCACCCTGCAGTGTTAAGAGTTCTCCCTATTTTTAGGATGTGAATGTGGAAGGAGGGATTCCTAGTTCTGGGATGCTGGGTGCGGGGCGGGGAGTGTTTGGAAGAATACAGACAGCTCAGCTGAGCCAATAGAGCAAATCCAGTCAAGCAACAGTAGCTGACAGAATACCTTTTTCCAGACAAACTGAAAAGTCATACAGTGGAGAGCAAGCTTCTGAGTCCACCAGAAGTCTTCAGGTTGCGTGTTACAGTAAACAACCAGAACTGAAACCAAGAAAAAACTGATAATTACTTATAAAGTCAGCCCTCCACATGTGTGGGTTTCATCTTTGCGGATTTGATTATTCACAGATTATTTGTTGCACCTCTGCTGCCTCCCTATGCCATTTTTAATAGGAACTGCAAGCTTTATGAGACTGAGAAACTGCAAACAAGGCTTGTAAGTCCCTATTAAAATGATGTGGGGCAGTAATGGAGATGGCAGTGAGCTCCACCAGCCTCAATCCTGGTGCCTCAAAGGAATCTACAGTGGGTTGAATATGGTGTTCATAATTTTTGTGCATGTTAAATATAATTTGGGAGGGCCTAGAGTTGTTCATTGTTTTCCACTTTCATGGGGGTCCTGTGCCCCTAACCCTAGCGAATGTGAGGGATGACTGTACATGATTAGTTGATTGATTAAATATGGGTTTTTTAAACTGTACCTTTTCCATAAAAAATTAGTTATGAAGAAAAAGACATATTTTGTTTTAGATTATACAGATGTATGTTACTGTTGGTGTCATCTGAGAAGACACATTTTCCCCTACTCTCTTCTACCATAAAGAAGGAAATTGTTCTTGTGAAGCAGAGCTTACAGTCAGCATTCTAAAATATGTATTTTTGAAAGCTGCTATGCTTAATTTAGACAATTTTTTGGTTAATGACAATGTTTTAATCCTATTAATTCATTAAACATTGGTCTTTCAGTGGGGTGGGGTGGGGTGGGGTGGGGTGGGGTAGGGAGAAGAATATGTTCCTGGGCATACTACAAACACCTCCCATCTCACCCCACTTCCAGGGTCTGTGGTTTGGAAAGGAAGAAATCCAGTTCAGGAAATACAATCCTATGTGCACCTGCTTGGAAAGTAAATCCCGTTGTGTTTAGTGGAATTTACCTCCAGCAAAGTCTGCACAGAACTGCAACATTAATTAGGTTAGACAATGCTTGCTTGGTGCAAAGTACTCTCAGGTTGTAGCAAGACATGCTGGGGTGAAGGAGCAATAGTTGCTCTCGCTTTGAAACTGTACAAGCCAGCAGTTATTCGGATTTGTTTCTGGATCATCTAAATAATTGCTGGGTTTTATGTTTTCAAAGAGGGAGCAGTTATTGCTCCTTCACCCCAGCATGTCTCACTGCCACCTGAGATTATTTTGTGCGAAGCACCATCTAACCTAATTAAAGCTGCATCACACCACCTCCCTTCTAAACAGTAGACTGAAGATTTTCAGCATGCCTAGCAACATTTTTTCAAACTCCCTTCCCCTTTTTTGTTTTGTTAAAAGAGAGGCAGTGTTTAGCTGATCAATCAGCTTTATCAATCACTTTAGAAACATTGAGAGGCATTTTGATTAATAGGAAAGCAGGTGTGCCTGTGTGTGTTTTTAAACAAACCGATGGATAAATTAGTTGATCAATGCCTTAATTGATGTGCAGTTAATGATCAGTTGTGAAGTGTCAGTCCTAGTTGTTTTGCTTAACACTTGGCTTGAAGAACAGTTCTGGCATCTGTGAAAGCACATTTACTACTTTGTGACATTTCTAGTGAACTCAGTTGAGGTATTACGCCACTGTTACACTATGAGCTACTTCTAGAAGATTTGCTTCTCTGTCCTTGTGCTGAAATGCCACCGCATTTCTTCCCACAGAGGGTCATTTTCATTGTGCATTGCACATCACAGGATAGGTTTGCTGGCAAGGGAAGGTCATGTGCATTCAGGTATCTAGGCAGCATATATATATACATATACATACATATACACACTCGGCATAACCACTGTGACACAGAATAATAATTATATGCAGTCAAAGTATTGCAGCGTGACTTGTATTTTGCAACCTTGTAGTCCCTGCATTTGAACAAAGGAGGGCAAGGGAAAATATGCATGCACACAAGGGAACGTTAGGCACTGGCTTCAACAGAAAAGAACCTGGTTTTTAACAGGCACAAGAATGAGGTGGTAGAACAGATTGTACTGCTTCTGATGGCAAGTGCACAACACTAACTGTAGACGTTCCCCATGTTATTTTTTTATCTTTTCAAGCAAAAATCTACTGTCATAAGGAGAAGAGTTTCTAGCCCAGCCTTCCCTGTATGCTAACTTTCTCTATTCAAGAAGACTTTTTGGATGCAGGTTAGGGTGGGTGCACAATAGACCTGAGAAGGCCACCCTGCTTCAACACTCCAATTTTTTTTAATTCAAAAATGTGCCTTGTGCAATTTTGTATCTCCCCCAAGTTGTTTTAGATTCCAGGAAGGATATTTCCACACCACAAACCAGACATGTGGTGAAGTCTTTCCCCTACACTGAAGGGGAAAGTTTTTCTTTAAAAAATTCTCCCATCTGTTGCCCACACTGCTATCAATAATCCATAACATTGGCACCTCATTCTGTTGCATATGTAGACAATACCATAATGGTAGCTAGCTTTGTTAGAATTACATATGATACATACAGCAGGTCATTATACTTATAAAGCTATTGATTTCTTTCATTCTTAAAATAATTTCTTCTCATAGATAATTTATTACATGTTTTCTATCAAAGCTGAGATATTAATAGCCAATCCCACCCAATATGTTTGAAATAGAAATTAATTCTCTGTTTGCAATGCAGCAAGACAAGGCAGAAATCAGCTTACTAGCTTCACTTTTTTGTAGAAATGTTGTGGACATAATTTATCTTGGGCCATTTCTGCACTAGACTGTTATAGTGCCATTATTCAACTTTCAACGTCCTATGGAATCCTGGGCTTTGCAGTTTAGGGACTGCAAACTCCAGGATTCCATAGGATGTTGAAAGTAGAATAATAGCACTAGAACAGTCTAGTGCTGAAATTGCCTTGGTTTCAGCAAAGTGTTTTGACAGACTTCACCATGCTATTTTGGTTAACAAGCTTCTTAAAGTCTAGAAGATATGATTGGGTTGCTTCATGCTGGGGTTGAAAACTATACTCAGCCATTTTGGTGGAGGGATAGCTCAAGGCATTTCTCTACCTGATGCAAAGAATAAGATGGAAACCCTGCTACTTCATGACTGCATCAGCATTTAACTCTTCCGCCACTTCCCCCACGGCATCTGAAAGCAGCAGAACAGCTTTAGCAGTGCAAGGCACATCCCACACAAACGGCAGTTCCAACAACTTGCTGCTGCCTTTCAGCTTCTGTTGCCTGAGATGACTGTTTCACTTTGCCTAATGGTAGGGCCAGTCTTATTTTAGCAGCCTTGTCATAAAGTGGAGTGAAGTTCTGAGTGGGCACTGCAGTGTCCCTTCTTGAGTCCAGTACTCTTCCACGTTTTTAATCAAGTGTCTAGAGTAGAGGTGGAAAAGGGGTAGCCCCTGCTGCCAATTTTATCTCTCAACTACATCTCACACTGTCCTTTGCTGTTGGCCATGCTGGGTACAGCTGATGGCAGTTGGGAGCCCAATAACATCTCAAGTAGGCTAACATTCTGCATTTCTAAACTATAAGAAAGGCAAGAGAAATTCCCATTAAAGTGTGCAGATCACACAACATAGAGTGATAGCTGATTTTGTTGACTGGGGACTACCAAGCACACTTTGGCTTCCTCCAGAGGCCAAGGGGTCTCAGGCCTGTCTCCTGAGAACACCACAAGCAAAGGGAGAGACCAGCTGGTGCTATATGTTGGCTGGAAAAAGAACTGTTCCTGGCAGCATACTTCCCCACTTCCCCCCACACCAGCCAGAAGAAGGACTTAGCACCAACTGCCTGTAGCCCAGGGACTAAAGAAGTAATGAGAAGCTGTGCTCTGCATTCATCCATTGGCCCAAGGAAAAAGAGCCACTTGTTCAAACAGCAACATTCCCAAGAGAGCATCAGCCAACGTGGATTTACATTCAAGTTAACAGCATACCGCTTGGTTTTGGCATTGAAGAGTTTCACTCCATTCCCTTGTGTCTCTTGTCTTTTTAGGTTTGTAAACCTCAAAGTGTGTCTTTTTTTATTGATATGAGGCACTTTGGCTAACACAAAATGTCTGAAAAGTGGAGTAAAATACAGTGGGTACATAAATAAGTTTTGCCTAAATGTATACTTCAGAAGATAGGAATAACACTTCAAATGATCTTAAAAGAAAGGAAAACTGAATTGAAACTACAGAAATAAAATGTGGCAAAAATAAAAGTAAAGTTCTTCATTGGGAAAGAGATCTGATCCAAAGATGCACAATGTAGCTGGGTGGCAGAAGGACGCATGAAAAGGATCTAAGGATTGTAACTGAACACGAGTCAGCAGTGTGATAGGAGTTCAGAAGAATCCAACCTGATTTTAGGCTGCATTAATAATTTCTAAGTTGTAAGAGGTGACAGTTCCATAGTCACACTTTATCCAGAATATTTTGTCCGGTTCTGAGTATCAAATTTTAAGAAGGGTATACACAAACTCAAGTTTCTTCAGAGGAGAAACACAAGAAGATTAACTGGAAAACTAGTGTTATGAGGAAAGCCACTGTGTATGATTAACCCATATGAAACAAGGCATGTCACAAGATGTTCTGCTTTCTAGGGTAGGAGGATGTGAGACCACCTCCTCTCCTGCCCTTCCCCTTCTTAGAGTCTCACTCCTAGTGGATCCTCCTGAGAGTGAGGCACTCTTGGTGTGCTGTCCTTGGAAAGATCCATTTCACCAGTCACACCTGAGAGTGTTGCCTGCTGCAATCTTTCCAGAGTAGCTGTCCTGACCTGGTATCTTGTTCTGAAGACTTCATAATGTGAGGCATAGGTACAGTCTGTGAAGTTGTGTAAGACACCCCCCCACAACCTGTAGCAAGGGGTTCACCCTGCTGCATGGAAGAGCTAGTCCTGGAGAAGTCTGAATGGCAGCATCATAGCTCTCTTGAAGTACCTGAAGGGGGTTAAATTATTAACTTCCATGGCCTGAGTAAATTCACAGCCTTAGGAATGCTGGAGGCAGGGCTATGGAGGAAAGAGTATAAAACTAGAGGCTTGTCCATCAAAACCAGTTAGAAATAGAGAGAAGGGGCAGAGGCAGAAGCAGATAGGAATGGATTTGATTTTTGGAGATACAGTCAAATATAGGGCTTGTGAAGACCAGATAGGAAGCTTGGCTTGATGGGACCTGAGAATGTGGAAAGAGTGCAAACAACCCAAAACTAAACACATCTACTTGTCCCATTATCCCATACTGGGGTCAGAATACTAGATTCAAGGAGAGCTATTCAAGGTAAAAAGGGCAAAATGAGTGATAGGAGCCCAGGGCTAGAACTGTGTGGGCAACCTGGAGATGGATCCATCACAATGGCTGATATAAAAGAGGCAAAGACTTAGGCCATTTCTGCCCTATACTGTTATAGTGCTATTATTCCCCTTTCAGCCTCCTATGGAATCCTGGGGATTGCAGTATAGTAAGGGGCCTTTAGAATTCTCAGCCAGAGAACTCTTTGGCCTCAGTAAACTGCAAACCCTAGAATTTCACAGGATGTTGAAAGTGGAATAAGAGCACTATAACAGTGTATTGTGGAAATGGCCATATTTTGTGCTTACTCTGAAAGCTGGAATTAATCTAAATTGAATAATGGGCTTACCGTAAATTGCAGGAGATCAGGTGCTTACTTATTTATTTTGTCAGATACATTCGTATCTCACCCTTTTTCTCCAGCAAGTTCAAGTCAGCATTCAAGGCTCTGTTCTGCCCTGCTTTATTTGTACCACAATCCTGTGAGGTAGATCAGGTTGAAAGTGACAGGCCCAAACCTGATTCTTCCAAGTCATAACAGAGCACTCTAGCCACTACATCACACTGGCTCTCAACATTAGTTGAACATTAGAGAAGAATTACTAAAGGTGAGAGCAATTTGACATGGCTGCCTTTTCCTGGAGACCTTCAAACAGAGGCTGGACATGGCTGAGGATGCTCTGTCTCTGGATGTCCTGCACTGAACAGGAAGCTGGTCTAGATGGCCTACATGATGCCATCCACCTGAGTGGTTCTATGTTTCACCACCTCTGATGTTTTATGAATGATTTCCTATTGTTGAGGTAACAATTTTGAGAACAAAACGAAACAGAAAGCAATGGGCACTAGCCCAAAACTCTGTACAAACCCCCTCTCATTACTTTAGTTATATGGCACAGCTTTATGTACAGAAAGGAGATTAATGCATAAAATGGCACCTTACCAAAAAGGTACGAGAGAATCCCTTGTGTGGATGGGAGCTCCAGCTGTGTCAGTTCTGTCCATATCTGCTCAGGAGTAAATCCCAATGCAATAGCTTCCTGGACCAGAGTGTATTTCCAGGCAATATCACCCTAGGTGGCAAGCCACACTTAGCTCCAGGATATAGCTTCCCATGCAGCAAACTGGAGCAAAGTTCTCTCCCCATTTTCTGATCTCCGACTCATTATATTCTGCTTGAGCTGGGGTGATTGGCTGCTGGTTCCTTGGTAGCAGATCTCTGTTCTATGCTCCAACCCAGAAAGTTGCTTTGGGTCCCATATCTGGAGAAAATAAAATAAAAAACAAATAAAGATGTCTTTGTAGTTTTAATACAGTTATGTGCACATTTTAAACATTTCAGATATTTGGGGGATTCTTCTGTCAGAGTGTAACCCACTGTCACTCTGAACATATTTTCGTCCTGTATCCCTGTTCTATGTGCTAAAGAAAAGAAAAATCTGGTTTGATCCCTTCTGGGGGCCCCTCAGTGAAGGTTTCTTTAAAGGAAAGGTTCAGCATACAGACCCTTGTGGGGAAACCTCACTGTAGCACAGGGAGGTCTAGTGGAAGCAAGAATGTGTAGGGAGCGTGGCCCAGGCGGCAGAACCTGGCTTTACTCAGAATTTGGACTCCAATTTCCAGTGCGTGGAATGGCCAGGGCAGTAGTGGCAAATAGCAAGCATTCTTATCAGGACAAGCAGAAAACAGGCTTTTTAATGGAAGTTTCCCCTGCTTCTTACTTAGAACAATTCCATGAAGTATGTGGGCTGCTGCTAGGTCTATAGAACATGTGCTTCTTGTGGTCGGAGCCTAGGTGCTGCCAGCTTCCTCAATGTAGCTGCTTTCTGTACTCACCCAAGTTGTTGAGGAACCCCCAAGCCCCAAACATTTGGCCAAAATTCTTCTCATTTGCTGCTGTCTCCTGCCACTTTTCTGGGAACCTATTTTTTAAAATCTCGAGTTCCCAAAGGCAGGTTGCTGCTGCTTCTGTCAGGGACCAGCATCTCACAGAGGCAAGTTGTTGAAGACAAGGAAAGGTGAGGAATAGCCAGAAGCTGAGTTGCCTGTTAAAAAAAAAATCTAGTGGATGGTAGAAAATAAAGGGATAGAAACATCTTGCTTTTAGATTTCTGGAGAGGGGATTGGAAAGAAACTAATTTAGCCTTCTGATAGAAGATCAAGGGGTTGAGAACTAAGTGCGATTAAGCCTGCCCAAATGGGAAGCCCCACTATATGCTCCTCTGTTCCCCACTCACTGTTTGGCCACAGTACTTTATGTGTGGGTCTGTCATTGATTTGAGATATGGTGAAAAACCAAAAGGGTGCTATCCAGATCCCACTCACCCTGGAAGAAACTTCTTATCTGACTTGACCTTTCCATTAATGCAACCTATCTGAGATTGTGATTATTTTTTGGTGAGTCAAAGATTTACACTTGTCTAGGTAACCTTTTTGTTCAGCATGGCAGGTAGTTTTCTTTGTAGCAATAAAAATAATTACGGCTGTGACTGTTAGCTTTCAGTTGGTGAGGAATTTGGCCTTCCCACCCTGTTGTGCCTGACACCTGTGCCTTGGTAGCCAGCTGGAGAAAGGAAGGGCAGGAACCCTTAATCCGGACAGGATGGCAAGCGGCCTGTCCTTGTGGAGGAGGCTAGAGGACCAAAGCATTTTGTCAACAGTCTTGCATGCTTCAGATAAAAATCTAAATGTTCATATACAGTTAAGAGTTCTGAATGTCAGTTGTGAACTTGAAAAGCTCTGTTCATTTCAGCCCTAGATATAAAGATTAATGAGCCGATTGCAGAGTGCTTTGTTTGCTGATGAAGCACAATATAACTTAATAACTTCTTTTCCCACTCTCATTGCTGGGGAAAAATGATGCAGAATAAAATCCTTTGCTCCCATTTTCTCTATCACCTATTTTCAGGATCCAATTGCCTTACCTCTTTCCCAGCTGACACTGTCTCTTTTCTCCATCTTCCCTCTTTTATGTCATTTACCATATGCCACTCTCCTTTCTCTCACCTTTCCTTCTTCCTCTCTGCTCTCGCACCTCCATGGGTCATTCTCTCTTTTTGTTCCTTTCCTCCAGTTTGTAGCTCTTACTTCTTTTATTATTTTCCCAGCTTCACACACTTGCGAATAATAATGTAACAACATACTCATACAGATCAAGAAATACTTCTTCAGGTACATGGTTATATATTCCTTGCAGAGCTCGGCTATGAAACATAGTTCCCTTTTCCCAGAGGATGAGATCAGGACTTTATCCAAAATTCCCTCCCTGCCCCCCTGCCTGTGGTTTCTAGATCTTTTTGTATACTTCCACCTTCCCTTTTAGCACTGCATGCTGCCTTCTTTCTATAATTCCTCCCTCCCTCTTGAACTGTCTGTTTCTCCCTGCATCTATAGAAGCCTGTCAGTCTCTATATCAGCTGTGCCATATCAGAAACTTGCTTTAGCCTATTCAAGGAATTAGGCATCAAATTGTGGTTCCAAGATAGAGCTCTGTCACTTGAAACCATGAATGCACATCTCGAGGTTGCCAGGCAATGGAGAGATACTGATCTGAGAATGTTATATTGTACAATCACATGCAACACAGTGCAATTTTTGGACTTTCCAGACCGTTCTCCCAGTACCTGATTTTTGTGACACTTAGCCTGCTGAGGAATTCTAAAGAACTCAAAAGTCTGCACATTTTTATAGCATTTTAGTTGAACTTAATAATAGTATTGGCTGAACAGGGATTTATCTTTATGATTCATGGACCCACACAATTGTCTTTGCTTTCTGATGGGTACACTGCAATTGTTGTCATTTTTTGTCATTTTTTTAGTGGAATACTGATTTTTAGTGGAACATTGATATAAGAAAATAACAGGTCTGCTAGTTGAAAGAACACATGGAGGAAATTCTAGATTACAGAATCAAAATTATTTTAGAATACCTTCCTCCACTCCAGAAGGACATAAATAATATAAATAAGATCCTTGAGGTTTCAGAGTCTATTTGGTTAAAAGAAAAAAGAAAGCTTTTAATTATCAGTGACAATAAACAAACTCCCTTCTTATCTGAAGCCAGAGGATTTATGACATTCTCGCATTTTGGCTTGTGTTTTGTGTACTCTAAGACATCAAAAGTTTTCAAGCATTAATTCTTTTATCTTCCCTAATTTTGTTCTCTTTTCTCTTCCCAAGAGCTATGTCCTTTTCCTATAAAACATTAATGTCTTTGTTCTCTATTCACTCATCCCCATTCCCTTCTGGTTTATCCTTCAAGCACCCACTTCCTTATCCCATCTCCCCAGCTTACTGCTTTAATCCCCTCCCTACTTTTTAGTTTCAATCCCACTCCTTATTCTATACCTTAAAAAAAATCAGGATGAGAAACTTTCTTCAAATCTTTGCTTGCCACTTTCCTTCACAGCATATATGGAGAAATAATAATATGTCAGTAGTTGTTTCCATGTTGTGCTGTTTTCATTCCAATATATTAACTGTAATGTGATGTGCTTCTAATCCTGTACTCACATTGTCCAAAATTTTACATCATAAAAAGAAATCATCATCTCAGATTATTTTAATATAATTATATTTCCTTACAGATGGTATCTTTCCTTAGAAATCTGCCAGTGTATTAAGTGTATAGCAAAGGACAGTAAATAACTTTGCTGGACTTGTGTTTCTGTATAGAAATATCTATTTTGCAACACCTAGGATTTGCAACAGAATGGAACACATTTTTTCTTGAAAAAATAATACATTTGTGAGGTTTGAGGGCATTTGGAGGTGGAATGCATAGTGCTATTATTCCACTTTGAACATCCTGTGGAATTCTGAGGTTTGTGGTTTCCTGAGGCCAAAGAGCTCTCTGGCTGCGAATTCTAAATGCCCCTTCCTAAACTGCAACCCCCAGGATTCCATAGGATGTTGAAAGTGGAATAATAGCAGTGTGAACAGTGTAGTGTGGAAAGGACCGTAATTGTGAAATATGTGCCCAACTAAAAATGTTCACATTTGAAAAATGCACGGAGATACACTTTAGTAAATAGAAAAATACATACAAAAGGCATACATTACAAAAATGCATACATTTTGGGAAAATGTGCACAAAAACATGCACCAATTTCAATGACAGAAAGTAAAAAACAAGCCTCACAAGCTGATGCGTAGCTGGGATGGGACCAGAGTGCTGGCAGGACTCTGAGAATCACAAGAACAAGACTGACAGATTTTCACATCCATATGTGTAGCATGCCACAAGCTTTGGTACATATTTAGCTATAGATCCTAGTGAAAGAAAAAGAGGGAAAGGAATATGCTTTCAATATAGAGGACAATTGTCTGTTGGCAGCCGGTTTACTTCAGTTTAGCTGAAGAGAAAGTGTTACCTAGAACTCAGATGGGCATTTAGATCTGCCTGGTATACTAATTCAGAGACTCATTTCAATGACTGGGCTCAGCCAAAAGAGATGATCTTTTGGGCTGGCTACATGAAACATCACATGAAACACCTGGTGGGTGGAAGGAAGCTCTTTGTTAAAGATATTAGAGAAAACTGATCTTTTTAAAAGTTGTTTCAAACATCAGTATGAATTGTAGCCAACACACTAGGCATATATAAAAATTAAATGTAATTTGCAGTGTAATTTGCAATGTGTCCTTTACTCAGTGTCAGGTCAGGATTGTCTCTGGCCCTGAGAGTTCAGAGCCAAGAGACATAAGGAGAGGGTAGATCTGGGTGATGTCACAAGAGGCAGCCCCTGATGATGCCATTACGTGTGATATATTAAGCATCAACCACAGCTGCATAGAGTATACCACATATGTCTAACGAATGAAGAAAATACGAGCTTACTTTTCAAGTCCATGCTGAGATTTCTCCCCATTTGAGGACCAGAAAAGAGGAGCCAGGTCCTGAGATGTGGAAACACTACTCAGTGAATATGTTTCAGCTTGAGTCATCCCCTGTTGCTTCGTGGTTAAACACTGAGTTATGAATTAGAGAATCTGTAGTTCAAATCCCATCCCTGCCATGAACTGACAAAATACTCAACCACAAGCTCACCATCTGCAAAATAGACACACAATTATTGGCCTAGTTGTTGGAAGAGCTACAACAGAAAAATAGGTGTGAAGCATCTGAATACTCTAAAGAATGTTGTGAATGTCAGTTATTAATATTTGTCCTTTATCCCCTTCTTCAGTCTTTTTAATCAACAGTTTAATTAGCAGCTTGGACTGTTTCTATATGTTTGGCATAGTCACAAAGGAACAAAAGAAGTTTTCATTTCAGATGGTCATGGACGATTTTGGAACCAAAAATAAAACAGTAGCTACATTCTGGCTGTGTGAAGTAGATGGAGACATCTGTATATTCAAAGGCTCTTATGCCCCATCAGACAATTAACTGTCAGAAGCCATTTCTGCACAAGGCTGTTATAGTGCTATCATTCCACTTTCAACATCCTATGGAATTCTGGGGTTTGCAGTTTCGGGAGAGGCCGGCTGGCCCCTCCCAAAACTGCAAATTCCAGGATTCCATAGGATGTTGAAAGTGGAATTATAGCGCTATAACAGCCTTGTGCAGAAATGACCTTGTTCTTGTGCCTGTCGCTGCACCTCTCACCTTCCCTTCCCTCCTTTCCTGTCCCTTCTTCATCTCATTCTGCCTTCCCTCCTACTCAAACTCGTGCCACACCTTATGCTCTAGCAGTGTGCTCCTAGCTTGCTCTTTGAGTTCCTCTGCTCATGTTGCTCACTCTTCTGTCCTTCCTACTGCCTCACTTGCCCCATCTTGCACTCTTGCAGTGTACACCTCATTGTTCTAAGGATGCTTCTATTTGTACCACTTACTGTTCTTTCTCTTCTGCTCCCTCCCCTGCCTTATCTTGTGCCCTTGTGGTGCACCCATCTTGCTTCTTGCACACTTCCCACTCTCCCATCTCTCCTCCTCCCTCCCTTATCCCACCTTGCACCCTCACAGTGCATTCCTTTCTAGCTTCTTGCACACTGCAGCTTGCATCACTCACTCTCCCATCTTTCCTTTTCCTTCTCTGGCCACATCTCTCTGTTGTGATACTGCCCCCAGTGATCTTCTTTCTTGGAGAAAAAATTGAGAAAATAGTGCCTCTATGTTTTGCCCCAAATCTCAGATTCTATTGGGGCCAGAGACTTTTAAATGGATTTTAAAAATGAAATTAAATGAAAGCTTGAGACCCAGGCCAAGAGGTGGTCCAAATGGGAACCAGGTGGCATGAATACAATCAGGGTAAAACCCAACTATCTGAATGATATGGCAGCCCGATTTGCAACACACCACTAGGAATCTTTTTCCTCATTCTTGTTTTCTGAGCCCCTTTTTGGAATTCTTGTTCTGCATCTCCTTCTCACTGAAGCCACAGAAACACAAGTTTACTTAGCCTCCATCCCTATAATAGTCCAGAAACTACCATCCAGCCTGCTACAGGCTTTGCAGGCTCCACAGTTGTGAACCTTGTAGCCCCTGTTCCTGTAGCCTTGGCTCCTTGAGTTAGTTCACATTGTGTTCCTCCTCACTTTGACCAAGCCCCACTCATGGAAAGGCATTTGTTCATCCAGTTATTTGCTTCATCTGTGGCCCTTTTCGCACGGCATTTTCCATGTGAAAGAGGGCCTAAAGCATCGTGTGATTGTGAGGAGCGATCTGCACAACACACTCACAATCGCGCAATGCTCCAGGGACCAGCGGGTGCCAGTCATGCACCTTTTCATTTTCGGCTAGAAGCTGAAAATGGTGTGCAATTGCGCATTGCTCCCAGGCCCCGCACGCACTTACTTGGCGTGTGGAGCCTCCGGAGCCATGCCGGTCACGCTTCCTGCCCCAGCACAGCGTGGGAAACTTCCAGGCTGTGCTGCGGAAGGAAGAGACGGGGCTCTCACGCAAGCAGACAGCTCGTGCGGAGCCGAAGGACCCCGGATGTGAGAGCCTCTCACCAGAGGCTGCTTGCGCAATCCCCACACCCCAGCACCAGAAGACAGTAAGGTGTGAAAAGGGCCTACCTAGTGTATATTGGGCTGCTCTTCATTATTAAGCTAATTAACTCCCTATTAGTAGCTCCATAGGAGGGCTGGGCAATTTCCCACGGTCCTAGAGCCCCACGTGCCCCTCATGGGACCTTAAAGGCTATCCCTCTACTGCCATTTTTGGAGGGGGGATTTTGATGTTGAAACAATGCCCCTACACCATCTTGGAGAGGGAACTGGACGTCAATGGAAATCGCAACTGGTTTTCTAAAAAAGGCTCCCACCTGACTTAAAACAGCCTGCAAGCATGGTGAAATTGCCACCTCTGCCCCCAGAGGGCGCAGGGGGATTTTGAGGGGAAAACAATTTTTTGTTTTTTTTTGCAATGAGGGGTTTTGTTCTTGGGGCTACAAAAATGCCTTGAGGAGCATACTTTCACCATCCCTGCTCTACAGTAATATTTAATATTTCCTAATAGAATTATTGTGTACATTCTTATTCTTGTGTGTTCAATGACTGCTCATTTTCGCTAAGAAATATCTCTTTGTCTTGATTGCAGGGACCAATCTTCCAGGAGGCACTACAGCCAGGGGTCACTGGTCCCTTATATGGATGAATTTGCAGGGAGTGCATGAGTTCATAGGGTCATCTGGAGGGTATAACCTGCATGAACACAGCACCAAACCCCAGATTGCCACAGAGTTCACACTAGGCAGGAAACAACAGCCAATACCAGACTAGTTACACACGTTGAGGATTCTATTAAAGAACAATTTTAGCTGGGATTGGGAAGCTTTTTTGAAAAGGCACTCTCCATAAAGTTTTTTTTTCCTTAGATGCACCCTCTTGGCAAGTGGCTATACCTGGAACCCTTCCAGGCACAATGGAAAACACACTGATTCCCTTTTGCAGTTGGTTGCTTTTCATCCCTGACCAGAATGGTTTATGAGAGACTCTGGGTTAGCCTTGTGTGATGTGCAGGGTTTTAATATTTTCTATCCTATCTTATGGAGACCTGCAGTCCATCTTGCGAGTTAATAAATACAAATACTTCATTGACACAGTCCTCTCACTTCCCTAAAGGCACCTCTGTTTATCTCACCCAATTTAATGCAAAGAGCTGAAACTCCTTAAGGGAAGGATGGATGATAAACTCACGGAGGTACACACATCACATAACACCTCCACCTAGTACCCTCCCATCTGCCAATCCTGCAAAAACCTATGAGAAATGTCAAAATGTAACTTTACGCAATTGATTCTCTGCATTAATAGCAATACTGTGCATTTCACTTTTCTGCCCTTTATAATCTTCATATAGAAGTTCCCCAAGGCACCATCAGCCTTTCAGGCATGTCTCAGCTTTAAATAGAAGATGCAGCCACAGGAAAACAATTGTACAAGGGATGTGTATATGTGTGAGGAATGTGATAAAACATGCAAGCAATAATAATGATAATAATCAGAAATGGAAGGGCTTACTCCCTAAACGGAAATTGCAACAAAGGCATTTTCCTCACCCCCTAATCATTTAGCATTTGTTTAAATTCCTCTGTGAGAGATATCTTAACACATTATTATTTTAGCAGTCTTAAGAATTTGGTGTGCATGAAAGGGGAATAATAATATTGGCCAAGCAAGGCTGGGAGCCAGAGGGCAGCTGTGCCAAAGCATATCTCAGCTGTAACCTGCAGCACCCCCTGCTATTTCCGACTCTGGTTCTTTTCCCAGTGCTGCCAATATGGATCAGTGCTGACCAACAACATCCCAGCCACTCTGCCCTGGCCACCCACACAACTCTTGCCTGAGTGCATCAGTCCTGACCTACAGTAACCTCTCCATGGGACAAGCATGCAATATTGCAAGACGCAGAGCAAGACACACTGCTGTGCTTGGATGGATTCTTGCAGATCCAACCCTGGGGCCTCTTCTCTTGCAAGCTGATAGCTGTGCAATGGTTTGTGTAGTAGGAACACTCCTCGGCAGGAGAGCATCAGCAGTAAAGGCCCATCCACCTCTCTGTTTGTACGTCTCATTCCTTCACTTGCCAGTTCAGCTCAACACAGCCTTCATCACACCTCAAAGATTGTACCACACTCTCATTTTCTCCTGCTTATATAGCATATCTGTTTTTCTGGTTCTAGGAATACAGTTTTTCTTTCTCTCCATGAGAAATCATGCCATAGTCATATTCATGTTTGGGATTGTCCTTTAAGTTTATTTTAAGAGGTGGGTGGGATGTAGGACCTGCGTCCTTTCCACCCTACACTATTATAGTGCTATTATTCCACTTTCAACCTCCTATGGAATCCTGGGGTTTGCAGTTTAGGAAGAGACATTTAGAATTCTCAGCCAGAGAGCTCTTTGGCCTCAGTAAACTACAAACCCCAGAATTCCACAGGATGCTGAAAGTGGAATAATAGCTCTATAACAGCACAGGGTGGAAAGGCCCCTAATTAGGAATTTCAGTCCCCAGTCCTTTTCACTGTCACAGCATGTACCAGGGAGGGTAGGATACCGACTGTCAAGTCTTACTAGAGGGCAAATGCAAATCTAGATGCAATCAAGCATTCAGCCTCCTTTTGGCAGTAATGGAAAGTAGCCATAACACAGTTCAGACAGCCTACTTGCCCAAATTACTTATTTTGAAAGCTCAGAAAATCTCATTTTTGTTCCTTTTGTCTGAGAGGTAGATGGCTGCATGTTCATGCGCACATATTAGGCCATTTCCGCACTAGGCTGTTATAGCACTATGATTCCACTTTCAACATCCTATGGAATCCTGGGGTTTGCAGTTTAGGGAGGGGCCAGCTGACCCCTCCCGAAACTGCAAACCCCAGGATTCCATAGGATGTTGAAAGTGGAATCATAGTGCTATAACAGCCTAGTGCAGAAACGACCTTAGGCATGCAAGTGAATGCTTCTGCAAGAGCTACTGCTAAACCTCCCCTTTCAAACTGGGGTGTCTGAGTGCACCCTTCTTTCCACCCTTTCCACCCTTCTTGTCATGAATACTGAAGAGAAGAATTGGTTGTCTGTGTGTTCAGCTGTTATGGGCTCAACACTTCCACACAGAGCTGATCCAGTTTTCCCTTCAAGCATAATCTCTAGGACCGTTTCCACACTAGACTGTTATAGCACTTATTACTCCACTTTCAACATCCTATGGAATCCTGGGGTTTGCAGTTTAGGGAGGGGCCGGCTGGCCTGTCCAGAAACTGCAAACCCCAGATTCCACAGGATGTTGAAAGTGGAATAATAGTGCTATAACAGTCTAGTGTGGAAATGGCTTTACTCCCAGATTGGTTGCTCCCTCTCCACTCCAGTTAAATTGGTCTGGTTTGCTTAAAAGAGGGTGTTAGGAGTGGCTGGTGGAAAAATGGAACCGTAGGTATGTAGAGACATGCCTTTCTTCTACGGTGAGATCCTACTTGATCTGGGCCAGAATATCCCAATAGGTAAACATCTCTTCCTCTTCCATCTTCATCTGGGATGTGTAGCCAGGATTCTCCTTTCCAGATAACATGATCTCTTTTGTACTGTTTTCCTACAACAAGCAAGCATTAAAGTTTTCCTGGCCAGACTAACATTGTTGAGCCAGGCAGTAAGAAGAGAACATTGTCATTTGTCCATTTTTCTTCTTCCAAATTTATACTTAACACTTTGGTAAACTTTGATTTTCTTGAATAAATATAATTTGTTGGTGGTAATGTACTTTGCAGTCGTTGAACAAATTTAATTTCAGGAAAATAAACAGAGATCACAGATGAAATGGCCATGTTGTGAAAAAGGGTCAAATGTTGCTCTTGTCCATAATGCTGAAGTGGGAGTTGAGATTTCAGTGATAATTTAGTTTGGCTAATGTAGTGCGGGGGGGGGGGATTTGGGATTTTTTTTTTAGGTTTTTTTTTTTTTTGACCATGCTCGCTTACATACTGTTTTTGGTAGACATAGAGGCAATGCCACAAATATGGCCATTCCCGCACTAGACTGTTATAGTGCTATCATTCCACTTGCAACATCCTATGGAATCCTGGGGTTTGCAGTTTTGGGAGGGGCTGGCCAGCTCCTACCGAAACTGCAAACCCCAGGATTCCATAGGATGTTGCAAGTGGAATGATAGTGCTATAACAGTCTAGTGCGGAAATGGCCAACGTGACTATTTTGTGGTGGGTGGGAAGCAAGAAGCATCTTCAGTTGCTCCCGGATAATATGCTCTTTGCACCGTATGCTAGGGAATACATGGAATGTTTGCTTAAAAAAAATAAAGAGCTTCACCTACCCTGGCATGAGCCCAACATAGCTATGCAAGGCATGAACTTAGATAACTGTTGTAGTTGTGATCCAGCTGCTTCTCTCCATATCAGCTGGTTAAAGTCTCCTTCTGCTTTCTGGTCTCTGCAGCTCATACTGGTACAAAACTAGTCAGAAACTTCTAGAACTGAGCTACATGTTTTTAGTGGGGGCTCTACCAACTCCCCATTGACAGAGTGGGTGTCAGAGGTGGCTCCTGCATTCTCTCTCTGTTCATTTTCATGAACTGCTACTGCAGCAGTGTGTTGAAACTTCTCCATCGATCAAGACTGTAGTGTTGAGGTAGCTGATTCTTTTTGTCCTTTTTTTCACTTCGCTGTTGTTTTCTTTCCATCATCTTCATTCTTATGCATTTACTGTGAGTTTCCATCAATTTTTTTTCCTGCTCTCTTTCTTGGGGGCTTTCAAGGCCATGTCATTGAAGACTTGTGTTCATGGCATCAAAGCCATTCTTTAAAATGTGCATCAATTGCAGAAATAAGATTCCCCACTCTTTGTTTGCAGAGTGTGGATGAAGGACATATCATTGAGAGCTGTTGACAATGTCAGACCCTTTCCAAACAAGCCCTGAAAATCCATCTTTACCATCTGAAGGGCATGGGTATGGAGAAATCCTTGCAGCCTTTGGATAGCTATTCTTGATATTCTCCGGTACCAGAACAATTCCAACTATGAGCTTCAAAGGCTTTGGGTTTAGTAGCTATGGCCTCTGCAGTGATCTTCTTAATAGCAGCTCCTTCAGCTTTTTAAGACTGATGTCACCACCTCCAAGGAGTCAAGAGAATCTAACTCCAGGACATACAATTTCTATCAAATGTAAATCTTTTACTTCTCCCCGTGGGTAGAAGGAAAAAGGGAAGGGATACAGAACTCTAGGATACCCTAAGAGCTGCTGTTCTCTCTATGTGTGTATGTGCCACTTGTCCACTTATGGTGACCTCATGAATTTCATAGGGTTTTCTTAGGCCTGGAATATTCAGAGGCTGTTCCTTCCTCTGAAATACAGCCCACAGCACAGTATTCATTGGTGGTTTCCTATTCAAGTATTGACCAGAACTAATCCTACTTAGCTTACAAGATGAGACATCTAGTGCCTTTAGGGTGTTTAGGCCAGGACTATTCTCTACAGATAGTCATTTCATTTTTTCCCATGTCTAATCCAACATTGCTCCTGGTTCCAACTCCAAACTGTCATCCTTTTGAGGCACCAGAAACCACCAGGCTTCCACTGGTGGATTTGACTGTAGTGGGGACCGTTCTGGATAGGTTCAACAGACAGAGAATATCCCTTGTGAGGATGTCCAGATTGTTGCTTCATATTCTGAAGAGGAACTTTTCATTTCCTCTCCATGCTGAGGTCACTCGTGGGACTAGCCAAATCCTTCAACAGGTCAGTGGGATGGGAGATACTCTAGGATTCAGTCTTCATTGGTAAAGAGGCAGCATTCTTCTTTTCCCTTGACATCAAGGCATTATTTAGGGTCTAGATTCTCCCTTTCGCCTCACTCACATAAAGTACACTGAGACCAGACACAGCTTGACATCTAAGAATCCTTCCTCTAAAGCCCAAGAACCAAGATCTCACAGACCATCAGACCGGCCTTATTGGAATCCATTTACATACTCCCCAGATCAAAATGGTCCAGCAGTTTACCCTTGTAGTTTTCTTCTTTTCACTCATAGTATCCTTACAGTCATAATGTTGATCTCTTACCAGATACTTATTCTCAGCATAGTTGGGAACAGGAGTCTTATGAAGTAGGAGCATGAGATCTCTGCTGCTCCCCATGCTCAAGGGAGATACTGTGCTCCCTTGGCTATGGTGACAAGACCTCCATCACTGAAATAATCATAGAATCCTAGAGTTTGAAGGGACTGCAAGGGCCATCAAATTGAACCCTCTGCCATGCCAGAATACACAACTAAAGCACTCCTGAATGATGCTGAGCCAACCTCTGTTTAAAGAGTTCCAAAGAAGGCATCTGGGCATGAAACATAACTTACCCTGGTGTTGTGTTATGCTTTGTTTCTGATTCAATCTCTAGTGTCATCTCACTTGATCCCAGTTTCTGTTCTAACATTGTCAGAGTCCAACTCACTGCCTGCACCAAGAGGGAGGTGGTGAGAATACTTGCTGCGAGGAGGAGGAGGAAGCAGTGAGGAATGTCCAATACAACAACTATTAAGGAAACCATAGAGCCGAGCCAGGTTGAAGTCCAGTCCAACAGTCTAGAAAGCAGAGGTCCATCCAGAGGGGTCAAGGGACAGAACACAAGGGTCGTGAGACTTGCAAGTAATTTGCTACAAGCAAAGGGCAAGCCACACACTGACAGACCTAAATAGCCACAGAGACAGGTGTTACTTGTCATTGCTTCCTTAATCTAGCCAATGCAGCTTCCCTCTGAGCTGCCTGTTTCAGCCTCTTTCATGACTGAGGGCTAAGGGTTCTTCCAAATCACTGCTGGCTCCTTCTCCCTCTGGAGCTGGTTGGGGCAACTCTGCCTCTGCTTGTCCTTCAACTGCTGGGAGTGTTTGCAAGTTGGTTTGGTCAATCACTGGCTCTGTTCCTGGCACAATCAGTTGTTCCTCAACCTCATAGCCATCATCTATCACAAACATTCAACAACACCTGAGGCTCCTGCACCACTTCCTTGAGTACTTATTGATCACTGGCTCTGACTATCACATCCCCAATCCTTGGTTTCATATCCAACTACACACCTTTTGTCCACTGGAAGATATGTAGTCCTGTTATTAGGCTGAACTCTCCCCACACTTTGATATGGTTTAATTGGCAAAATATATGATTTAATTGGCATTAATATAAATTATAACCTGCTATGGCTGCATGGCCATGCTGGCTAAGAGGAAAAGCTGGCTGCACATGTGCACTGCAAAATCAGGTCAAAAGGGACCTCAAGGCATGGCCAGGTCATAGTCAGAAAATCACTAGGAAACTCCAGTGATAATAGACTTACAGTTAGCTTCTGATGACCAAGCTTTCAAGAGATAATAGTATCCAAGATGTTTCCACAGGATGTCTGATTGTCTTAGCTCCTCTTCCTCTGACCAAGCAAACTACCCTTTTGTCCCCACATGTGTCCAACAGATAAAGAGCTATCAGGACTACCATTAGTCCTTTGTCACCTAATGCTAAGACCATTAGTCCGTTTCAGACCCCATTGTCCACTCTCTGGACTCCATTGTTTACTCTGCCAGAGAGCCATTAGCACTTTTACCCTCCAGGCGGAAAAAGAGTATCTAAACCCCAGTTTGGGGCCGGTCAATTCACAGTACACTGATTACTGCACCAATCCCCTTTGTGAACTGTTCTTAGACTTGCATCTAAGCCACATCGCTTCTTCACTGCTCTTCTGGATTGGCGAATATCATCCACTTTACCCTGGAAACCTTGCTATCCACAACTTTCCTCCCTTTTCCTTCAAGTTAGTGTGTGTGATTGTGTGACTGCTTGGATCTTGTGTGTATGATTGCAATTCCCACAACAAAACAAATAAGCTCACTTTTGGATTTCTGGCTGGTTTTTCCCTGCACTAGTACCAGTAGACATAGATGTAAAAGATCTTGTAAGGTTACCCCCTTCTTACAGGCCTCCTCATTGAGCTAATATTCCCCACCTTTTCATGGAGATACTGGCATCGTGGGTGGATTCCTGTGTCATCCATGTTTTGCGGTAACAGTTCTATGTGGACCAGTGGTTAAGCATGAATAAGCCACTTGAATTAGAAATGAAATCCCCCTTGGTTCTGGTCATAGACTTGGTCTTTGACAATACAAGACAATACAAGCAAAATCTAGTCCTTCTGTGGTCATCCCAATTAGTCATCTTTGTTAGAAATATTGCTAGCCAGTCATGGAACACACCGTCTTCATAAATATAGACCCTTGAAAGACTGAAAACCTTTATAAGGTGCTAGAGTGAGGTGCTGTGCTTTTCTATTCAAGCACTGAATAGTTAATGCAATGATTGCAGAAGCTAATGTAGTGAGCTTGGCCTCTGCCACCAGGCAAATGAGTTTTGGAGCCCTTTTTTTTAAGTAGCATAACCAAATATTAACAGCTGCCCAGTGGCATGAAAGAGCCCTCGATCTGGGGAGGTGCACTTCAATCCAGGCTCCCCATATGCCCAGTGATGGGGAATTTGATTGCTGGCTGAGTAATATCTGGGTAGGATTTGTCTGTGGGGAGCAGTTCTATCACTGGCTGTGAGAGGATGCTGGACCCCATCACCAAAAGGGCTGGAATGTTTCTCCATCTATAGTTATAGCAATGTCAGTGACTGGCACCAAAAGAATTTTGGGGGATGCCTGGAATTACAGCCAATTCTGAAATCAGACAGCTGAAGATGAAAACAGCAATAAACCACACTCAGCTCCTGTGTAAAAGGAAGGCCTTAAGCTGGATACTATGAAACAGTTCAACACCTCTAATCTGTAAGAACTGCAAACTGTTAAGTTTTATGGGGGCCTACCAACAATTTCTTGGGGAAAATTTGCTTCCCACTGAATAAACTTCCAGATTATGACCAAAAACTGTCCCATATTTTCCAGGCAGAAGCTTATAGACTGTCTGGCTAAGAGATCACAACATATTGTTGTTGTGGAGATTATGAGGTGAAAATGTTGGCAGGAGCTAGTAACCCAAAAGGTACACAGTTCCACTTCTTTGGTTTAGGAATCCAAAGATGGTAGAAGATCTTCCATTTTACAAGAAAACTTTTTTTCATCTAAATACAGATGGAAAACTTGACCATATCCAAAACATGTAATTGACAGCAAAAAAATGAGCAACCTTTTGTCATCAGATTCTTCAACAATCTGTAGTATTCATCAAGCATGTTACTCCTTCAGGGTATTTGCAGGGCGGCAGTCCAGGTGCAGCCTTCAAGAGCGCACTGTTTTAATCTGTGTGCCAGAGATAACTGCCCCACCTGCAGCAAACCAGCTTGCCATTCCACTATTATGTGTTGGTCATACAAACCATGAAAAAGAATACGTTGCTCAGCTCAAACTATGCTTCTCTGAGTTATCAATATATGAACTCACACAACCTCCTCTGCAGATGTCGTTGTGTCTTGTCTTCCTTGGTATCCCTATGCTCTGGTTAGGGAGACGTGAAGAAAAAGGCAGAAACAGCCTGTGATTTGTGTGTTGCAGAGGAGGTGGGGCTCCCACCCAAAAAGTGCAGCACAGCTCTAGAAATTTCTGATTTGCTCTGAGGTCACACAGAACAGCCTATATGTGTAAATTCACAGGTGACTATGCAAATAACCACTGTTATAGGTAAGCCACTTGTTCTTCTACCCCCTAAAGAAGTCTGTTTTACCTGCTTTAGGACTTGTTTTTCAACAAAACTTATGGATAATAATCCCTGAGTGCAATTGCTTTTTCTATTCTGGGCCCACATTCAGAGAAAGTGGGTAATTCTTACATTCTTACAGGGATGTAGATTTATTAACACATTTGCTTGCAGTGTGAGCTCCTAAATACGCTCCCATATCCTCCCTTTTGGTATGGCTTGCTCATCTTACAAATATTATATGAGGAAGTTGTTAACTCTCCATTGTTGCCATCAGAGAGATTTGCCATCTCCTTGATGTCACAGGCAGGAAATGAAAATGCCTTGCAGTAGAATCTGAGGAGGCCTCCCTCCTTTAAGAAAGTGGTTTTCATCCATTGGCAGAACATAGCATCAGTTGCAGGCAGAAGAATTCTTGCTTGGGCCATTTCCACACTATACTCTTATAGTGTAACTATTCCACTTTCAATATCCTATGGAATCCTGGGATTTGCAGTTTAGGCCCTCCTTAAACTGCAAACCCCAGGATTCCATAGGATGTTGAAAGTGGAATAATTGTGCTATAAGATAATTTTAAAAAATAGCACAATTATTATTTTTGTTTGTTTACTTCTAACAATGTTACTGCAACTTTTAATGCCCTAAAAAAATCATAGAAAATAAATATAAGAGGATGTATCTTATACAGTATCCTCAAATTTACCATAAGTGATAAATATAAAAGGATGCTTGTAGATATTCAGGCCTAAATCCAACAGATTGTCTCAACTACCATTGTAGAATTATAATCTAACACTTGATTCAGTGGCTCTAGTCCATTGAGAACTAGCAATTAGATTTGTCCTTCTTGGAAAAAGTGGACTTTATGTTTCCATCATGGTTGGAACCAGATTTTTTAAAATCAAAGAGTAGTGGGAAGTCAGATAAAGAATGATGGACAGCCCTTGCTATAAGCCAAAACTTTGA
The DNA here is from genome assembly GCA_948474755.1 of Ctenosaura bakeri. Lineage (NCBI taxonomy): Eukaryota > Metazoa > Chordata > Lepidosauria > Squamata > Iguanidae > Ctenosaura > Ctenosaura bakeri. The sequence continues at coordinate 70,733 of CAOLHI010002860.1, forward strand.
TAGGGGGATTGTTTGACTGATTGAAGAGAACATTTTTTAACTAGACCATGGAACTGGCACTTTTTCCATTAGCAAAAGATAGGGAATGGTGCCTTTTGAGGAAACCTATAGACAACTGTGAGTTTGTTTCTTGTATCTTCTTTTTCTGTGGAGAGCAGGAGAAGGTATAAATGACCAACACAGCCAAGGCAGAGTCTTCAGAGTAGCCCCTAAGCCTGTATGCTGTGGCTTCTAGGAGAACACTACCAATAGTGCTTCATGGGAGTAGCAACAATTTTCACCAGTGTCTCTGATTTGGAGGTAACAATTCAGACACCAGGCCTTTGATCCTGAGGTGAGCCTTGGTTGTCTCCTGAGAAATCAGCTTTTCTGAAGAAAACAAGAAGGGAAGGATGAACAGTGGCTCTCAAGGAATGGCCAATAGGGAAGGAGAAGGGGACGAGAGCAGCAGGGATCTGGCCATGTTGGCAAGAACAGCCAAATGATCAAAGAGACACCAAGTGAAAAGGTCTTTTCCAGCAACAAAAGGGAAAAGAGTGGAGAAGGAGTCCAGGAGAGAGGCCATGGGAGGTTCCACAGCAGAGAAAACATGGTGGCTGTGCGAGGACAGAGCTCAGGAAGTAACCCCCATGGCCAGAGCAGAAGAGTGTGATGAGGAGTTTTACTGACTTTACCTGCAACCTGGGAGACACTGGAGAGGCAGGCTTTCTAAAAGGCTCTTTGCCAACACAGTAGGCAAAAAAGAAAGACATTCTGTATAAGCTCCAAGACATTCCTGATTATTATTACTTCCTCTTATTGGAAACCCAGCTATACTATACTGAATTTAGGTGGAGCTGGTTGATGGCTGTGATGGCTTGTTTGCATCTTGCTTGCAATTAGAGAGACCAAGTGGGTGACATGGAGATGATGGGAGTGATTGAGCAAAGAAGGAAGGAGTAGGAGGAACCTGAAGAGCAGGGCCAGCTTGGCCTCTGCTGCAGTAGCCACTTCCCTTCCCTCCAGGGATGGCGGGGATTCACTGGCACTGGTAGTGTGGATGGAAATGTGGTCAGCTGTAATTGAGGCCAAGCAACTCTGATTTTGTCTTCATCTTTCTGGCTTTCAAAGAATACTGGAACAACTGGAATACCATTCCTTAATGTCTGCTTAATTCTAAAACGAGTCTCTTTTGTTGGCTGAGTACACCTGTGTGCTTGCTGCCCTATTTGATTCCCTGCTTGGAAAAATGACATGGCTTCCTACTGCCCACCCCTCTTCTGCAGTGAGGCCACAGCCAGAGGAGCATCAGTGATGTGTATTCAGATCACACAGCTACATTTCCCCTCTCCTATCTGAGCACAGAAAGAGGGATGTCTCCAGAGCCATCTTCTATTCATGGCCTGCTCCCATCATTTATGATGAGAATGAATGGCTTTCCCTACCAGTGCTGACCTTCTCAGCTCTGTGGAGGGAGGAAGGGAATCCCAGAGCAGTCTGAGGAACAGGGCCAGGAGCCAAGCTAAAATATGGGGAAAGAATGAGAGCTGGGTTTTCAGCCTTGAAACTTGCCATGCTTCTCTTGCTAAGGGCAGGATCTCATTCCGGGACCCCTGTTGACTAGAGAGGGTGCTAGAATCAAAGGGGTATCTAGGGTGGGGCAAGTAGGGTATGTGCCCCAGATGCCAATGCCAGGAGGGTGCAAAAAGCCCTGCATGTAGGGATGGGGTAGGGGTAAGAAGGTAGGGGCACAACTGCCACACTTGCCCTAGGCACTGTTTATACTAGATACACCACTGGCTAGAACCTCCTAGTTTCCACTCCTAATCAGCAAGAATATACTAAAGTACTTCAACAGGAGACTTTTTACACAGAGCAAGTCTAGCCTCATCCCTTCCTCTTATTCTCTTACATTCAACAGTGTGTGTGTGTGTGTGTACAGGAAAGCTTATAGCACCGGCTCCCTCTCTCTCCCTTCCCCTCCATATCTTTTTTTAGAAAGTAAACGCTTGCCTCTAACACTGTTGCATAGTGTATACAATTAAGAATATAGTCTCTCTCATGCACTGGTATAATGGAGACAGGGCTCGCAGGGTCGAAGACCTAGAACTTTCTGACTGGCAGGAACTATGACATCATCTACCATCCCCCTTGAACACCACCATTCTTTCGCAGTTTCCATAGTATCTAGTGGAGAAGCTGATTTTTCCCCCCAAGCAATTATGCATTGATATGAACTATCCTTGTTAACAATTCAAAATACTTTTAGGTAGCTTTATAAAAGAGTCAATCATAATAGAGATGAAAACTGCTAGAAATTGTTTTAGATCAACACAGCTTCCTCCATTTTTTAATACTTCATAGGAGCATTGCTACAGAGACTTTCTTGATGAGGGCCTAAACTTCAAGATTTACCACTGCTGTCACACAGAAAAGGCTTATCTCTCAAGTGTAACCCCCCACCTACCTTTAAGGGAAGAATTATTCCTGAAGTCTCTTTCCCTGTGAGCAGAGGGCGCAGGACACCCCCCCCCCACATAACATTAAACCTTTGTTACTTCAGATTGTAGCTGCAGCAGAATGAAAGACGTTTTTTCTGCAAGAAATAGAAGCAGTGCAGTCACTGCTGCTCCAACAGCTAGCCTGAGCTAAACCATGCCCATCATCTTGCTCAGGCACCCACATACTAACTCTTTGGCCAGAGCGAAGGCTGCTGCCACCCACATCAGAGTCTATTGACTAGGTCTGTTAAGCTTTAATTTCCTTTCCATTGCTTCTTTAAGGGTAGAGACGGTCTACTAAGCCCATGAAGTCCCTTCTTATAAAGAAATCGACAGAGCTGAGTTTTTTCAGAGCAACATCTATTAGTCTATTGCCTGCTGGGTTTCAGAGGAGCAAGACTGATGGCCCTATCACACTACACTGTTATAGTGCTATTATTCCACTTTAACTGCCATGACAACATTCTGTGGGACTCTGGGATTTGTAGTTTAGTGAAGCCCAAGAGTTTACTGGCTGAGAATTCTAGTCCCCCCAGCTGCAAATCCCAGGATTCTGTATGATGTTGCTATGACAGTTATAGTGGAATAATAGTGCTATAACAGTATAGTGTGATAGGGCCCTGCAACTGACTAAATAGGAGTCTCATGGCCAGTGCCACCTTTGAACAAATGGTAAGAAGGCAGGCAGGGGAGTGTGTGTGGAGGTTGCTGGACCAGTACTCCATTTGCTCCAGGGACCCTGTCCCACACTTCTCTGTGGCTTTCTTCTGCTCTCGGGATTCCACAGTGCCCACAGCAGATCCTCCTGCCAAATATTCTTAGCCTCACTCCTCTGTTCACAAAAGACTGGCGGGCATCCCTGCTACCAAGAGAAGCACTAAGTTTTTGCTGTGGCCTCCTCCAGCACTCCAGTGTGACTGGAAGTACACTCTGGGTTCCAGAGTGTTGGTTGTGATGATGGTGACCCTGAGACAAAGTTCTGCTCGAAGACCTTAAAACTTGGGCAGCCTCATATTGGGAGATGCAGTTTTTCAGATCATGGAGACACAAGGCAGACCCTATATGGCAGCATAACCTTTCATGAACTCAAGTCACCTTTTTTCAGATGCCTGGGATTTCCAAATGCATGGAAGTGTCCACATTCATCCAAACAAGTGGCCTACATGCCACAAAAATTTGTGATGAAATAAATCACTTAATGGCAAACATGCTGCTAGATCCCCTTTCCCTCATATTTATATTGGAGGTTGGTGTGTGTGTGTGTGTGTGTGTGAGAGAGAGAGGCTATTTCTGCACTAGTCAGTTATAGTGCCATTATTCCAGTTGCAACGTCCTATGGAATCCTGGGGTTTGCAGTTTAGAGAGGGGCCGGATGGCTCTTGCTGGCCTCTCCTAAACTGCAAAGTCCAGGATTCCATAGGATGTTGCAACTGGAATAATGGCACTGTAACTGTCTAGTGCAGAAATGGCCAGAAAGAGAGAGAGAGGGAGAAAATGTGAAACTGCAGGCTTAGCAGGGTTATTTCACTGCAGGGCTTTGAGAACATTTTAATTTCTCTCTCAAATGGGGGGAAACCAGAATTACAGGTAAGCTCAGACTCCATTCCTCTTAGAATATGAGACTTAGAATAAATTACTATTTTGATCAAACAAAGGCAAATGCCATCCTTGGGAACCATTTTTTCCCCTTGATGACTCCCCCTGGTATGCAGTTAGAGTAGGCCGGTATTTATTCTGGCAAGATTTACTGCTTGGGGACCGTTAATTGCCTTTCAAATGTTTCCTGGAAATAAATTTTTATTTTGATTTCTGTTTCTATTGTGTTATCTTGAAGAGAGAAAGAAGTGAAATTTGCTGCTGGGAGCAGCCTGTAGCATGTTTGTCTGTTAAGTAGGCATCTGTATGCACCTACTCAGTCTTTGTTGAGGAAACACCATGCTCTGACCATTTCCGCCCTACACTGTTATAGGGCTATCATTCCACTTTCAACATCCTAGGGAGTGCTGGGGTTTGCAGTTTAGGGAGGGGCCTTTGAGGATGTTGAAAGTGTGGTCTTTGAGGCCTCTCCCTAAACTGCCAATCCAATTCCATAGGATGTTGAAAGTGGAATAATGGCACTATAACAGGCTAGTGTGGAAATGGCCTCTGTCTCAAGCCTTGGATGGCAGGGAGGGTAAATGGAGGCAGATTTGTCTCTTCCACCACTCAGTGATGGCTCAGGATGTTAATACTGTACTGTGTTAAGGTCCTGCTGTTGAGAGAGCAAACTATTCCCCCTAGTATTAACTGCCTTACCCTGTCTTCCTCCCCACTCCCATCCAATACAAAGGAAACTCACCCCAGGGGCTCCCCATCATCTAGGCACCTCACCCATTCCCTTTTGGGGTGACCAGGCAAGGCGGTGGGAAAGTAGACCCTCTCCTGGAGAAAGGCCCCCTCTCTGCCTTGTCTACTCTTCTCTGCTCAACAATCTTTACCCCAAGGGATTTTCTGCTTGGGTGGAGGAAGAAAGAGCCCACACTCTACATCAGCCCCCCCCACCAGTGTGGAGGGGAACAGGGGCTGGAGTTTGGGACCATGGGACCATGGAAGGGCAGCCAAGAGTTTGTTCCTGTACGAGAAAGCCAGCATGGCATAATGGTTTGAACTACGACCTTCGAGACCAGGGATCGATTCCTCCCTTTGGCTATGGAAACACACTCTCAGCCCCAGAAAACGCCCTGATAGGTTGGCTTTAAGGTCGCCATAAATCAGAAGTGACTTGAAGGCACAGATCAACAGTATTTTTACTGCTGGGGGAAGAAGCGGCTTCAAGTGCTCAAATAACGTGATTAAGAACGTAGGTGCGGGTGTGGCGGCGGAGGGAGAGGCCTTGGTTGCTTTGCCTCGGGCAGCCAGAATCTTGGGACGGCTCTGTCTCGAGTCCGATGGTCCAAGGAGGGCGGTGCGTGTGCGTATGGCGCCCAGGGAAGGAGAGCCTCTCCTGTTTATCCCTCGCTCGATTTGTGTTCGGCACAGTATCAGTGCACAGCTCAATCTCCTCTGGAATCTGCGCCTCTTGGAAATCCCATAAGTAGATTGTTAACGGATTACCCTCTCCCTTTAATCAACTCCGGCTCGGGAAGGTTTTGCCGGGAGAGCTCCGCTGGTTGCCACACTCGCCCCTAATTAGCGCCGGGAGAAGCCCCTCGGGGCCGTTTTCATCCGCCTAAATGAGGACTAGGGGGAGAAGGGGGAGTCGCCTCCTCCCAGCGGGTCGGCAGGAGACGGGGCCAAAATCGTGCTCGATCGGTGTGTGTGTGGGGGGGGGGATGGAGCGGGGGGTGCCCCTGGGAGGGTCTGGGCTCCCAAAGACCCCTTGAAGGGAAGAGGCGGCGGGAGGGGACGGGACCAGGAGCCCCTGGACGGGCGGCCCCTTTGGCGCGGCGCCCCCTCCATCGCTTCCAAGCCGAGCCCCCCTGAAGCTGCGCCGCTCTAGCTGGCCGAGGGCGAGCCGGCTTGAGAGATCGTTCCTTTCTGGAGCGGGAAGGCGAGGAAGATGGAGGAGGAGCAGCGGCAGAACCAGCATCGCCTGGTGGGTGACCTTGCTGTCACAAGGAGACCCCCCCTCTCTCCCCCGCCCCGGCTCACAAGTGAACTTCTCCGGAGCTCGGCGGAGCAGAGGAATGCCGCCGATCTCCGGAGGGCAGCGCTCCGCTTCAGCGGCGCCTTGTGAACCGGAGAGCTAACAAGGTGAGGAGGGGCGGAGGGAGAGGAAGCCGCCCTCTCCCGCTCTGCGCGCCCTGTACTTCTGGCAGACCCCCGCCCTCCTCGGGCCACATTCCCAGGGACCTTCCCCTTCGCCCGCTCTGCCCCGGAGCAGCACCCGGGCAAACTCCAGGGCCGCTCCGCTCCAGCCTCGCTCCGCGCTGCGAGAAGGGGACTGGGGCCATTTCCGCACTACGCTCTTACAGTGCGATTATTCCACTTTCAACATCCTATGGAATCCCGGGGTTTGCAGTTTAGGGAGGGCCCTCAAAGGATTCCATAGGATGTTGAAAGTGGAATAATAGCACTATAAAAGCGTAGTGCGGGAAGGGGACTGGGAAACCTGTAGTGCAGCGGGGGGGGCATCAAGGGGGAGGAAGCCCGCGCCGCTCCCTTCGGGCGCTTCTCGCTCTTTCCGCTCTCGCTGTCGGGAGACACTGGGGACTCCGGCGGCCCCAGAGCCACGGGGAGTGCCGAGGAAGCCGCGGGAGGGGTGTGTGTGCTTGCGTGAGTGCGTGTGTGTGTGTTGCGGCGGCGCGGGGGGGAATTGTTGGGGAGCGCTTTCTCTATGACTCTCTGCGACGATGGAATCAGCCTTGATCCGGCTGTCTGGGATGTAATCCCCTTCTCCGGTAATTAAAAAAATATCAGCATTACAAGGAAAACGGTGTGCAGGAAAATGTAATCAATTCTGTAGGAGCTTAACCATCTGTTAAAGGTTAAATCCATGCGCGGAGTCTGATGTCAGGATTCGGAGGATTTGGCTTCCGATGTGTTTGGGGGGCTCGTTAATCTGCCCCTGTGGTGGGGCGGAAGCCATCTGGGGAGCGGGGACTTCCCGCCATCCCCGAGTGAAATGAACTTTGCTTCTCGGGGCAGAGACCCCGGCGGCGGCTGCGAAGGAAGCCCCGGGAGGGGAGATGCTTCCTCTCGACCGACGGGACAAGAATGAGACGACCCAGCTTTGCCGTTAGCCCAGAGGAGGGTTTGCTGCCCGTCGGTAGCCACAAATTCTCCGGCACAGCCCGTTGTTTCCATGATCAAGCTGTTCTAAACCACGCTTGCCTTTGCTGAAAAGAGACCCCGCGTCGTGCTAGGAAGGTAGCTGACCTTTTCTTGCATGGAAATGATTTCAGTCTCTCGGGTATGAGAATTAAATAGAGCCCCTCTCTCTCTCCTCCCCGCCCCGGTCCACGGTCTCCCCACCTTTCCTCCGCCGCCGCCGCCTCCTCCGGCCACCAAGGGGTTAACCTTTCCGCCAGTCCTCGTCGCAACCGCTCGGGCTCGACGGCGCTGTCCACCAATGCGGTGCTGAAATGGCAGCGGCGGGTCCTCCCTTGCCGTCTCCCCCTGCCAGCCGAAAGTAGTTGGAAGTCCAAGTCCATTGACGATGAAGACGCGCGAGGGCGGGAGCCGAGGCTGCAGCTGCGGCGCTGCCCTCCCGCCGCCGCCGCCGCCGCCGCGTCCCCACTGAGTCCGCCGCCGCCGCCGATGCCTTCCCCCGATGGAGACGGCGGGACTCCCCGCTGGGAGCCGGGGCTCCGCCGAAGCCTCTGGCCGGGCTGCGTTCGGAGTTGGCGGCGGCGGCCGCGGCGGCAGCGGCTCGAGCTGTTGCTCCTGCTAACTTCTTGCTTGGCTCTGGCTCCAGCCCCCGCGGCCGGCCAGCTCCGGTACTCGGTGCCCGAGGAGCTGGAGCACGGAGCCTTCGTGGCGAACATCGCCGAGGACCTGGGGCTGGAGGTCGCCGAGCTGTCTGCGCGGCGGTTCCGCATCGTGTCCCGGGCGGGCGGCAAGCAGCACCTGGAGGTCAACCTGGAGAACGGGATCCTCTTCGTCAACGAGAAGATCGACCGCGAGGAGGTGTGCGAGGCCAGCGGGGCCTGCCTCCTCCACCTGCAGCTGGTCGTCGAGAACCCCCTGGAGCTGTACCGCGTGGAGGTGGAGGTGCTGGACATCAACGACAACGCGCCCAGCTTCCCTTGGCAGGAGTACGTGCTGGAGGTGAGCGAGTCGGCCCTGCCCGGCGCCCGCTTCCCGCTGGAGAGCGCCCAGGACCCCGACGTGGGCGCCAACTCCCTTCGCTCCTACCGCCTCAGCCCTAACGGCTTCTTCTCGCTGGAGGTGCAGACCCGCAGCGATGGCAGCAAGTTCGCGGAGCTGGTGCTGGAGCGGAGCTTAGACCGGGAGCAGCAGCGCAGCCACCGGGTGCTGCTGACGGCCCTGGACGGCGGCGTCCCCGAGCGGTCCGGCACGGCCAGGGTAGTGATCGCGGTGCTCGACGCCAACGACAACGTGCCCGTCTTCGACCAGTCTTCCTACAGCGTCAGCCTGCCGGAGGACGCGCCCAAGGGGACCCTGGTCATCCGCCTTAACGCCACCGACTTGGACGAGGGCACCAACGGGGAGATCGAGTACTCCTTCAGCGGGCACGCCCCGCCGCGGGTGCGGGAGCTGTTCAGTGTGGAGCCCCGCGGCGGGCAGGTGCGCCTGAAGGGCCAGCTGGACTACGAGCGCGCCAGCCTCCACGAGCTCTACGTGCAGGCCAAGGACCGGGGCCCCTCCGCCGTGGCCGTCCACTGCCGGGTGCTGGTCCACCTCCTGGACGTCAACGACAACGCGCCGGAGGTGACCCTCACCTCGGTCTCCACGCCGGTGCTGGAGGACGCGCCCCCGGGTACCGTCATCGCTGTGATCAGCGTGCTGGACCGGGACTCGGGCGACAACGGCAAGGTGAGCTGCGAGATCCCCGCCGACGTGCCCTTCCAGCTCCAGTCGTCCTTCCACAACTACTACACGCTGGTGACCACCGAGCCGCTGGACCGGGAGGCGGTGCCCGAGTACAACATCAGCCTCACGGCCCGGGATCTCGGCTCCCCGGCGCTGGCCACCCGGAAGACGCTGACGGTCACGGTCTCGGACATCAACGACAACGCGCCGCGGTTCCTGCAGCCCTCCTACAGCGTCTACGTGCTGGAGAACAACGCGCCGGGGGCTTCCATCTGTTCGGTCAGCGCCCTCGACCCGGACTGCAAGCAGAACGCCTACCTGTCCTACTCCATCGCGGAGGGCCAGATCCAGGGCATGCCCGTGGCCACCTACGTCTCCATCAACTCGGACAGCGGGCACATGTACGCCCTGCGCTCGCTGGACTACGAGCAGATCCGCAACTTCCAGGTCCAGGTGGTGGCCCAGGACGCCGGCTTCCCGCCGCTCAGCAGCAACGTCACCGTCCACATCTTCGTGCTGGACCAGAACGACAACGCGCCGCTCATCGTGGCGCCGGTGCCCCGCAACGGCTCCGTGGCCGTGGAAGTGGTGCCCCGCTCGGCCGACCCGGGCTACCTGGTGGGCAAAGTCTCCGCCGTGGACGCGGACGCCGGGCAGAACTCCCGCCTCTCCTACCAGATCGTCCAGGCCACCGACGCCAGCCTCTTCAGCGTGGCCCTCTACACGGGCGAGATCCGCACCATCCGCGCCTTTCTGGAGAAGACGCCCCCCGGCACCGGCTCCTCATCCAGGTGCGCGACAACGGGCAGCCGCCGCTCTCCGCCTCGGTGGCGCTCCTGCTCTCGGTGGTGGACAGCGTGCCCGAGGTGCTGTCGGACTTCAGCGAGTTCCCGCTAGGGACCGAGGCCGCCTCGTCCACGCTCACCCTCTACCTGATCGTCTCGCTGGGCTCCGTCTCCTTCACCTTCCTGGTGGCCATCGTCATCCTCACGGCCATCAAGTGCCACAAGGACCGGTTCACCCTGCAGGACTACGGCTGCGCCCTCCCCCCGTGTGGCGGCGGCGGCGAGGGTGGGGCCCGGGGCAGCTGCTGCTCCTGCGACCCCTCGGGACCCCCGTCGGACCTCTTTAAGAACTCCAACAACGTCAACCCCCAGATCTCCTCCGGCAACAAAGTGGCCACCAACTGCGGGGAGGGCGGGGCGCTGGGTGGCCCGCCGGGCTACTGCTACAAAGTCTGCCTCACCCCGGAGTCGGCCAAGAGCGACTTCATGTTCCTGAAGCCCTACAGCCCAAGCCCCCCGCGGAACAACAACGAGAAGGGGCCCGAGAATCTGCCCCCCGCGCCCCCCGGGAAGGCGCCCCGAGTGGCCAACAACTCCCTGCAGCCCGCCAGCCAGGTAACGTCTCGGGAGGGGGGCGAGGAAGGGAGGGAGGGAGGAAGAGGGAGGCCATTTCCGCGCTAGACTGTTACAGTGCTATTATTCCACTTTCAACATCCTATGGAATCCTGGGGTTTTCAGTTTAGGGAGGGGTCTTGCCAACCCCAGGATTCCATAAGATGCTGAAAGCGGAATAATAGCACTGTAACAGTCTAGCGCGGAAATGGCCGGGGGCTCTGGGGGAGGAAAGGGGGAGAGGCGGAGTGGAAAAGCGCCGGGAAAGTCGTGAAAAATGAGGAGACAAGTCTTCCGCCCTCGCCTGCCTCCTCTAACAAGATAAATAAAATAAATTAAATCCGAGCAAGGCGAAATCCTTCCATTCCCGAACAACTTTTTAAAGATAATTACCCGGCCCTTTGATCAAGTGGCAGCGTCGACACGAGTAACCATCAGACAGCAAAAAATTCTCCACCGGGCTTCTTGGCGTTTTAGTTAATTATTTTGAAAACGTCAGGCTCGTTTTAAATTAGTGGGACGAGCGGAAAGCGCTCAGAAGTGAGGCTGGGGCGCCCATTAAGGCTGGCGCGGGAAGCGCGCGCGGAATCCGGGACAGGCTCTGTCGAAAGAGATGACAGCTCGCCTCGCCTGACGCCGCTCGCCTCGCCTCGCCTCGCCTCTGCCCGGGCCCCTCCCTCCCTCCCTCCCTCTCGGGGTCTGCCGCCTGCCAGCCGCGGCAAGCGCCCGGGGTCGGATCGTGGCGTTCCCCCCAGCGCCCGGGCAGCGGAGATCCACGGCCCGAGAGGAAAGAGCAGCCGGGCAGAAGCGAGCCGCCCGGAAAGACCAGCGCCCTCGCCCGTGGGAAGCGCATTGAAAGCAATGAAAAGGAGCCTTGTTTCCTCGGATCCACAGGCACGGTGGCCCTCTGATTCCAGGGGCCGGGTTGAGCCCAGGCCCGCGGAGGGAGACCCCAAGGGCCCTCCTAGTGGTTTAAGGGCCGACCTTGTGCTAAGCCAGCTCTCTGTCGGTCATTCCTGCCAGGGGAAAGTCCCCTGGAGGAGCTGCCTGGGCAGGTTCTGTTCACCATAATGGGCTTGCACGGCCCGGTTTCTCGGCCTCTTGTGGCTTAGGGCTACTCCAGCCGCTGGTTCCCATCTTAAGCCATTTCCGCACTAGCCTGTTATAGCGCGATGGTTCCACTTTCAACATCCTCTGGCATCCTGGGGGTTGCAGTTTCGGGAGGGGCCGGCCGGCCCCTCCCGAAACTGCAAACCCCAGGATGCCAGAGGATGTTGAAAGTGGAACCATCGCGCTATAACAGGCTAGTGCGGAAACGGCCTTACATAAGGAAGGGCAGACCGTGAAAAGTGGCGCGGTGCTGTCGCTGGGACCGCGGCAGCCTCGACCTGCCCGGAAGAAGAAGAGGGGGAGGAAGGCCCGGCTCTGGCGGGCGCCTTGCTGGGCTTCTCGGGAGGCGTCTCTTTGCCAGCCTTTGCCCTCCTTCCCCTCCCTCCCCCCGCGCGCCCTTCTGGCACCGCTGGAAATGAGTGCTGAACTGCTGTCAGCGAAGAAGAAGAAGAGGAAGAAAAGGGGAGGGGGCGACGCTTTGTGGGGGAGACAAGCGCATTGTCATTTCGAAGAGCTGTTCACTGGAAGGGGATGAAAAGAATAGAATAGATTGGCTGTTCGCGGGGGGGGGGAGGAATTCAAAATACGACAGAGCGAAAGAGATGCTTAAATGTCAACATTGCTTAAACACGTAAATGAATAACGTCTAATTTCCCCCCGATGAAATTCTCTTTCAATAACGCGATTACCCGGGATGGATAAGGATGAAAAGTATAATCCACTTAACAAACATTTTGAAAAGCCACTTTGAACCGCACAGCCTTTTTTTTTGAAAAGGAGCACAAGACATTCTGTAGACAGGTCTTCTTCTACATTTTCCTCTGGATCGTTGGACACAGTTGTCTAATATGTTAATTCGATTTCCCCCTCGTCAGTTATAAACTCGCCCTAGTGACCTGAAGTGGGGAGCTGGCTTCCACACCTCTCTGCCGGGCAGACCAGGGAGAGAGCGGTAAGGCCGCCAAAACTGCCACAAAGGTGCGGGGAAGAGGCGAAGGAAAGGGGCAGTAATACGACCCCCACGTCGGGGCCACCCAAAGCATTTCGGAGAGGAAGATCATTCCTGGAGACGACTGAAAGAACACGGCATTGGGCTTCCTCTCTGGGCTGCCAGGGCGAGAACCGTTGGGTTCACTCATTCCTCTCGGCTTAAAGATAGGCCACTCCCGCCCTACACCGTTATAGCGCTATTATTCCACTTGCAACATCCTACGGAATTCTGGGGCCTTTGAAGCCCCTCCCTAACCTGCAAACCCCAGGATTCCATAGGATGTTGAAAGTGGAATAATAGCGCTATAACAGTCTAGTGCGGAAAAGGCCATGGCCTCTTATAGGGGGGAGGGCGCAGAAGTGGCGGGAGAAGAGGAATCCTCGCTTGCTGCAACTCCCAGAAAGGGGATTCGAATCTCCCCTGAGTTTCGCCTCCAATTTTTCCTTCTGAGGAAAGGCCGGACCTCTTTCTAGGCTCCGAGATCCAGGAAGGCCCTCACCCCAAAAGGGGCTTTGGGTTGCGGAGGGGGCCCGCGGCCCTTCGCTGGCAGAGGCCAGGCCACTGCCCTCCGTAGTCGGCCTGCTCTCCTTTTCCCGCCTCGCGAGTTCCTATCAGGCTTCGGAAGCAGCAGCAGCGACAATAATAATGGCGGCCGTCGGACCTCCTCGCCTCCGCCTCTTCGCGCCAAAAAGAGGCGAGGACAGGCTGAGGCGTAGCGGACCCCCTCGGATCCTTTTGGCCCTTCCCCGTTTAAAAATTAGGCCATTTCCGCACTAGCCTGTTATAGCGCGATGATTCCACTTTCAACGTCCTCTGGAATCCTGGGGTTTGCAGTTTCGGGAGGGGCCGGACCGGCCCCTCCCGAAACTGCAAACCCCAGGATTCCAGAGGACGTTGAAAGTGGAATCATCGCGCTATAACAGGCTAGTGCGGAAATGGCCTTAGCTTCAGCCTCCTCCGCTGGGGCGACAGAAGCCGCCCCTCTTCGCACCCTCCATCCCCTTTCGGGCCTTGCCGAGCGGGGCAGCTCCCCCCTCCATCTCCCCCACAGCTGCGGATGGGCTTTTGGCCCGCCGGTAAAGGCCTCTCCACCCAGCCCGGGGCGGCCCACTGATAGGCCGGGAGCGAACGAGGGAGACGGGAAGAGAGAGAGAGAGGGAGGGAAAGGAATACGTGACCCTCATGCTAACGAGGCGGGCATATTAAGTCAAAGCGCATAACAATAGAACAATAATTGGGGATTTTCAAAGTAAGCCGAAGCGAACGGCGCTTCCATTTCACAATCCAGCGAGTCTGACACCGAGATTAAAAAAATCACTTCGGCAAAAGCCCAGTCGGCGCGCGCCCGAGAAAGCGGAATACCAATGAGGGCTCTTTGAAAAGAGCGCCGCGCCGCGCCCTCCGGGATGCCTTCCGCCCCCAGCCAGCCAGCCAGCCAGGGCCCGCGGGAGGGGAAGGGAGAAGGAGGGCTCAGAGAAGCTGCCCAAGGCCACGCTGTGCGGCCGCAACCTGCCTACAGCACCCGAAGCGAGCAACATTCAAGTCAGGCCACAGGAGTTTTTTCCCCCCCTCAGTGGGCTTCGAGCCCCAGACACAGAAACACTGTAGAAGATGGAGGGGGGTGGGCCAGCCAGCGGGCTTTCCCTCCAGGCCTGAAAAGCCACAAGCAAGCTGGCAAGGATGCTTTGCAGGCCCTGAGCTTTCTAAGGAAAGAGAACCCTTCAAAGAGGATAGCTTAGTTTGGGTCAGGGACTGAGCATTTCCGCACTAGACTGTTATAGCGCTATTATTCCACTTTCAACATCTTATGGAATCCTGGGGCCTTTGAGGCCCCTCCCTAAACTGCAAAGCCCAGGATTCCATAGGATGTTGAAAGTGGAATAATAGCACTATAACAGTCTAGTGCGGAAATGGCCTGAGTGACAGAACCTCTCCCTGCAAAGTTTGGGCTGGACCACTGGGCGCTGTCTCCTGTTCATAATCTTGCCCCAGAAAGAAGAGGTCCAGGTCGAAATCAAAATGGCCTGTCTTGAACTCCCACAAAGGTCATTGTCATTGCCAAGGCTCATTAACCAGGCAACAGCATTCCATTTAGGGAGGATGTGCAACCCTGAGATTTATGAGTCCCTCTTAGGGATTTCCACATAATTGTACTTGGACATGGGCTGATACACACGAGTGTATTGATGACAGCAGCATCCATTGATAATGGAGTCATTCCAGCATATTCATCAGCAGTAGTCATCAAGTGCACAGGAACCAAGTATGAATTTATTATCAGGTGTGCATGTGTGTGTGATCTAGATCAATGGGTGCAAGTTTCTGATCTCCTACCAGTTTTCAAAAGCAGACTTACAAATGTATCTCTTTTGTAAATTTTGAGCTTCTGACCCTCCTTTGGGCCACACAAACGCACACATGTGTTCAATCACTGATTGTGGTAACTTGCATGTGCGAATGGATCATAACTGGTGAATCGCCAGAAGTAGAATTTTAAATGTCTGGACATCAGTTCAGACATAGCACTCTTCACTTTATACATTCATACAATTAATACATTCAGGCAGGAAACTGGGTCATGAAGAGATGAGAGCTCAAGTGATGCAGATGTATGTTGGATCCACTTTTTAGATTTTGGGCCCTGTAGCCTTGCCAATGGAGCATTTTCTCGTCACAGTCTGTCTAAAAAAGGACTGGATTTCTTCCAAAGCAGGTTCATCAGACTCAAAAGGTTGGAGAGCTGAACTCTTTATCTAGGTATTCAGGAATGACACACACATATTATTTTAAACAGAAAGGTCAGTTCCACCTGGGCATGACATTAAATCACTAATCCAATCTGAATCAGAACAAATGCTTGAATCATTGCAACCAGTTTTTAAAGTTCTGGTCAATTGTCTGTTCTTTCTTTCTTTTATTAAAAGACTGATGAACCACCTTTTAGGGCAAAACCTCCCAGGGCAGCACAGGTGAGTCTACAGAATGACCTGAAGACCTGTAATGTCCCCAGTGGGTGTTAACTGAAACAGAATTCCCCATGGGGGCAATTGTCAAGTGGGTCCTTTAGATGCACCCACACCTGTGGGTGTGCAAATAAACTCTCTGATGCTGACTTCACTGTGCAGGCAGGTTAGTATAGCTCAGGTGTGGACAATTGTCCAGGGCCACACCCTTTTGCCCTTCCAAACCATAGCAGGGTGACAAAGAAGCATTTCACTTTAACCAAGTCCTACATACTTCATTTAAAAAGGAATAGTGGCTTTTCTTTTGGCTGCTACTTGTATTGCTGAAATATGACAGTGCAGTGCAAATTTGGTAACAGTAAAAGTGGCAAAGTCCATAAAAATGGAAAAAACTGAGGCAGAGAGTACAATTGGTACAATATAAATGTCACCTGATCTGAGTGGCTAAAATCTACTAGTACTGAAGAGCTGCATTTTGTTTCTGAACTGTCTTTAAAGCAGGGGTGAGAACTGTGTGATACCCCAGATATTAGGCTACAAACTTCTGGAGGGCATATTATTGCCTCTCTTGCTTTCAAGTTAGAACATACAGTATTATAGTAATTCAGTCTTGTTGTCTGAAGAGCAGGAATACCTAAAGCAAGCTCCTTCCACTCAAGGCAGGGTCACATCTAAGACTATAAAAATACTTCTGCCCATTGCAGATCTTTTTTTCCTGTAAAATATTTGTTATTAAAACACAAAGATTTTATATACATAAAACACACATAAATCAGCACATAATTACAACATTCACAACATACACAAAAAACACAATACATAGACACATAAACACCAAATCAAATGAAATATAAACTAACAACTAACAAAGGACTTTGTTTGACTTCCAATCCCTCAGTCAATGGTTATCAAGAAAAACTTACTTTATTTACTTCCTCTAATTTAAAAACAACCTCTATGAAAATATAAATTCATTATGAAATTCTAATTCTTATACTGTTATATATTTCTGGTAATGGAGTCTCTATTTCTACTTATAACTCAAGCTTTAAAAAATTTCCCCAATAGTCATTGAAAGAAACTAAAAACTTATCTCCATCATTTCTCAAATTTCTTAACACGCTATCTTTTAACAAATTTAATTTATTTATCAAGTTCTGCTAAATGCAGAAGTTTCAGAATCCAATCTTCTTGTGTTGGAGTCTCTGACTCGTTCCACTTCTTTGCAATAAGTGATCTGGCTGCAGTGGTCATGTACTGTAAGATTTTCATATCTTCCTTTTAAAATCTTTTTTTCTATCATTCCCAATAGACACATCTCTGGCATTAATTTAATCTAAAACTTTAATTTTTTTCCATCAAAAGATGTATTATAGACCAAAATGTCTTAATTTTTCACAAGTCCACCAAATGTGAAAAAATTCCTTCTTTGTTTACCACGCTTCCAACACACATTAGAAGAACCCTTATACATCTTTGAAAGCCTTTCAGGTAAATATCATCTGTACACCATTTTATAAAAATTCTCTTTTAAGTCACAACACAATATACATTGTAAACTTTTTGTCCACATATTCTCCCATTGTTGTAACTGAATGTTACAACAGATTCTGAGCACATTTAATTATATAGTCTTTAACTTGTTCAACTTCTGTTTCCATTTTTAACAACAGTTTATTTATACATTTGAACTATCAAATTACCAACATCTGAACATAACTGCTCTTCAAATTCTGATCTAGTAAGTTCAAAACCAAACAAATTTTTATCCATCTTAAAACGTTAATTTAATTGTCCATGTGCAAAATTGTCCATGTTCTGCCCTTCTTGTAGCAAAGTATCTCTAGTCTTTATAAACTATTGTTTATCATGAAAAAGCAACAAGTCTTTATATGTAATCCATTTATCTTTACACACAATTTCTCTAGTAAAAAGGGCTTTATGCAGAGAAATCCAAAAAGGCATTTTTGGACACAACTTTATTTTATATTTATTCCAAACTCTGAGTATAGATCTTCGCACATAATGATTACTGAAGTCTACATTTGCGTTAATTTTATTATACCAAAGAAAAGAATGCTAGCAGCCAAATCTCATTGAGTTTCCTTGGTTAGTGCAGAGTCCAGGAGAATCCCTAAATCTATGTATTTGGTCCTTCAGGAAGAGTGAAGTCCTATCTAGGACCAGTTACAAGTCTCCATCCAGAGTGCATGGGTTCCTCATCCACAGTATCTCCAACTTAAGCAGACTAAACTTCAGCCTGCTCACATTTATCTGGCTCAAAACTCCAGAGATTGGCTCAAGTGTTCCACAACCTCCATAGGATTGGAAGGTGGAAATGAAAGGTAGAGCTCAGTGCCATCTGTACATTGATAGTACTTCAGTCCAAATGTCTGGATAATTTCCCCCAGTGGTTAAAAGCACTGGGGACAAGAGAAGCCAGAGGACACAAAGTGGAGTTATAATGCCATAGCAGAATGACTGATCCTCCTGCATGGAATGAAACCAGAGGGCTACTATGCGTCTTAAGGACAGTTCAGGGTAAGTCATGTGGTGATAAGGAAGTATCCCTTTGACCAGGAACAAAGCATATTTTTGATTATTTTCACCTCTGCACTTATGTTACTAGGAGCTAATATAAGAAATATTGGGTTAATTCCTCCTATGCTCTGCCACTTTTTGGAAGTTAGTTGCTATTCTTGACACTGGTTCCTTTTCCATCAAACACATTCATTAGTTTAAGCACCCCATATTACCAAATCCTTTGCCCCATATGCAAATGTGGCAGAATTGTTCACTGGTTCAGGGGTCAGACTAAGACTGGAGAGACAACATCTGCTCAGCCATTAAGCCTGGGCCAGTTGTTATCTCTTGGCCTAACCATGGTTGTGATGAGCCAAAAGCTCCCAGGAAGAAGGGTGGGTTAAAGATATAATCTCTATGCACATGCAGCATGCCTCTCTCAATGCACTTGTCAAATCACCTTCCTCAGCTTACAGTTTTCTGGGCCAAGTCTCCGATGTCACTGTTAGCCATCCATCCCCAAATCTTTTCATTCATCCCCTGTGCTTTCAGCCTTTTTCTGTCACAGCACTCCACCTACCCAATCTCATATTCTTCCAGTCCAAACCATCTAATAGATTCTCCCGCTCATTCCTGACAGCTGCTTCCTTTTTGCCATCTACCTTCCTCCAGTTCTCAGTTTCCTCTCAATCTGCTCCCTTTCCTACATGCCACTAAAATCCTCAAAACAGGTGAGTCCAATTCTGCTAGTCCAAAGATCCTGGTCATCCAGGTCTCTATTACCATTACCAAGGAGCCCTGGTGGCTTGCCAGTACTGCAAGCCACAAGATTGTGAGTTCGATCCTGCCAGGTTCCAAGGTTGACTCAGCCTTCCATCCTTCCGCAGGTTGGTAAAATGAGTACCCAGCTTGTTGGGGGCATGTATAGAAATACATGCTGTTTGTAAGTTGTTCGCCGCTTCGATCCATATGGAGAGGCAGGATACAAATAAATAATAATAAATAATTAAATAATAATAATAATAATAATAATAATAATAATAATAATAATAATAATAATAATAATACCACCATACCAGTGCTGATGATGCGCTACAGCCTGCAGTGGTTGGCACATAGCACAATCCATGCTCCTTTCTGGACTGTAATCCACTCCACATCCTTGACATCTGGAATGTTATTTTAAGGGCACAGTGAGTCTACAAGTAAGTTGTGACCAGTGGTAAATATTTATCCAATGAAAGACACTGGTTTCTTTGTGCTGAAACCAACTCAGCTCTTTTCTGGGAGCACTGTATGGAAGATTGTGAGATCCTAATAGTAAGACCATTGGATCTCATTTTTGATGCTTCTCATGTAAGGCATGATAACTTCTTTCGATAATTGCAAAAAGCCTACTGAAAAACTCACAAAGCTTTTTGAATAATCCTTTAAGAGTCAAGTGTCATGAAGATGAATATTGCATTCAATGCTCTCTTTTCTCTAATTCTCAGGTGAAGCAGCCCAACACGGACTGGTTGCCATCTAAGCAATCAACACTGAAGAGGTATTGGTGGCCATATTGAGTAATTTAATCTTAGATCTGTTGCAGCTGAACTTTTTAGGAGAATGTACCCTAACCTAAGACTCCTCTGTTTTTTTGCTCCTCTCCTTCCTCCCCCTGGAATAGTTCGCAGAGCCTAGAGGATGTAGGAGGAGTTCGTAGAGGAGTCCAGAGAGACCACGACAGGTTGCGCACTTTGGTTACTCCAGTTTCTGGTGAGTATGGGCTTTGGAGTCAGAACTGATTTTAAAAACTCCTGTGACTTAGGAGTTAATGGTGTTAATGATGAGTTAATGATGAGCTTCCACCAAGTGCTGTTCCTCAATCTTACCATATTTATAAATCTTACCATATTTAGTGTTGTACACTGGCTTTACAATGGTAGGCGCATGTGTAGGGATCACAGGGATCACCGTGGCAAGGAGGACTCTACAGAGGGACTGCTTGTAAAAAATAATTCCATGCATGGCATAGATAACTGGGTTAGGAGTGAGAACACCTAGGTTCAAATCCTCATCCAGCCATGTAATGTCCTAGGTAACCTTGAGCTAGTCACCCAGCCTAAGCTACCTTACACAGTTGTTGTGAGCACTAAAAGGGGAAAGGGATCTATGTGCCACCCTGAACTCCTTGGAGGAAAGGTGTATTATAAATGTAATAAAAGGAATAATATCCAGGTGTCCAACCTTTAAAGATTTGTTTTAGATGTGTTATATCCAAGTTGAAAACTGTGGTAGGGAACAGTAAGGAATTTTGTTAGACAGGTGCATCTAATACAGTGCATGATGACTAATGTACTACATCCTCATCTCAGCTTTTTTAAAAAAATCATTAGATGCTCTTTTTCTTTTTACAGAACTTCAGAAGGCATCTGGGCCCCCCAACAGTTCCTGGACCCCTCGGTATGGCCCAATGTACTCTCAGCATATTTCACCTCTGGATTACCAACACAATGTGTATATTCCAGGGACTCCAACCATGCCTGCCAGTAAGGATGGCTCCCTCTTTCAGGAACAGGAGACCAAGAATAGCTTCTCTACTTTTGGGAAGAGGAGGAAAATGACCACCTATTGTGATATACATGACAACATGATTATTAACAATAACCTGAAATAATGTTTGCTCTTGACCAGTGAGGAGGTGCAGATGAGTGCTGTCCATGGTGATGGTGGGGCTAGAAGGAGATTTCTGGACTTAGCCACCTGCATTGTTGTGCCCAGCCCAAATGAGTTGACAGGTCTTCTCTACAATCTGCCTTTCCTGAAAGTCCAGTGAACTAAGTAGGACTATGATGTCAAGACACCAGCTATAATTTGCAATGGAACTGGAGATAATTGCAAGCTGTGGTTGTCCTTGGAATGAAACAAAAGTCAATGCAGGTGAAATGTTTCCTGTTTGGTTAAACAGGGCTGGTGGATTCAATGAGGGGAAGATATTATGTGGCTGGCAGCTTGACCCAGGCCACCCAAATTAAATGAATAATTTGTCTCATATTATGGAACAAAATAAGCCTGGGTGGAGTAGGATTAGTGGATGGGTGCCTGGAAGTCAAAGCAGCCATGTCCTGCATACTTCAGTAAGTCTTTAGCAAGAGCTTCATTTTGTAATTGATGTAGTTTTTCTCTTCTTGGTCTGTGTGAATGTTTAAAGTGCACCTCTATGTGTTTTCTCATCTTTTAGCACACCAAAATGGCTGCAATATGCAAAATCATGGAAAGCTAAGAAAACACTTGAGTTAAACCCATAGGGATTTCTACTCTCACCAGAAAGAAGTTTTGCTTCTTTTGAATATGTGAATAATTTCTTAGGCGGAAAGAGGGTAGTGTTGAGCATGCAGACAAACAAACAAACAAACACCCAATCCATTTATTTAATAGCTCACCTAAATATTGAAAAAAACATGTGTTTGTTTTTTTTTAAAAAAAATCACGTTTATCTGGAGGTACTACAAAACAAAATATCACCATGCTTGGATGAGAAGTTTTTTCACTTTGTGATTGGAAATTAGCAGGTTCTAAAAAGTTTCTTTTTGTTCTGAACAAAGTTTAGTGGTTTACATTTGGGTGAGAAAAAGTGTTAATAATCCCTCTATACTCTTTCTTTCCATCTGAAACTTGTGGGGTACTGGTAGATGACACAGAAACTGGACAACCAGCAGTCTTGTGAATCAGCTCACTAGATAATCTAAATCCTGCAATAAGTGTGAACTGTTCAAATTATGCACCTTTTCAGAATTTCCCCCCTTTTTGTGCAATCTACTTTGCAATGTTTACTAATTCTCATGTTCAATTTTTGCTAGCTATGAGATTGTATCCAAATTCTAGTCACTGGAAACTTTATTTACCTGCACTGTTGGCTTCCAAAATTGCAACCGGCATTTCACACTTTGAGGCACATCTTCATAATAATGAAAGCTGGATTACTTCTTTTAAAAAGAAAGAAAGAGAGAAGAGAAAGGTTAAAAAAACTGAGCCAGGTTTTGCACCCATTACCATACGAATATCATGTTCCCTTTGAAAGCTGGCATAATGATTGCCCATGTACTTCCAGGCAGACTTTGTAGCCATAAGTGCTGGACCATATTTGAAATGAAATGAAATAAATTAACAAGCTCTTAGAATTTCAGGAAACCCAGTTTTGCAGCCAATAATATGTTTTGTGCTTTCCTCTGAGCCCTTATGGAAACCTGGCATGCCCATGGCCCAGCTAATACAAATGTTTTTAAATGGGCCAGATCTGGAAAAGAGACCATTTTGCAGCCCCTAAAGCAATACCATGAAAAATCCAATTAAAATGGATGTTGTTACTCTCTGAGAAGGATCCTGCAGTCTATAGATCAAGGCAATGATATCTTCCTTTCTGCTTGCAACTTTATGTGGGTGGATCTCAGTACAGTTTCTGTGGGAAATGGCATTATGGATCTTTAAAATGACTAAATAGGCCAAGCATCTTCAGCTTTGCTTCCTCAAGCATAGCTAATTTTAAGGCAAAAGAGATCTTGAATACAAACTCTCCATTTTTAGAAACGGCATTGATAAGACACAGAAAAGGAAGGGGGAAAGCCACATTCTGAAGACCATTATCAGTATTATTTAAAGGGGCAGGGCTTCCCTACTGTGAGCCTCACCCCCACTCCTTAGCTAGGTATCAGCTTTCCTCATTCCAGAGCAAGACTCCTCACTATTGGTACTTGCTTCACTATCACAGAAAAAAACATTCTTTCCCTTCCAATGGCTTAGTGCACATTGCTCCCCATCTCCTCCAGATGTTGGTTGGTCACCTGCAGTTTGTAGCCCATACTTGGATGTTTCTACACCTGTCAAAGGATTTTCAGTTGCTGCTGAACTGGGTGCAGGGAGAAGATGATGGATGAGGTAGACCTTAAGTCTACCTGTTAGTAGGCTGTGTAGGATAAGTTTTATACTGTATCCACTTTTGCCCAGGGCAAAGTTATTTTTTGCCCAGGGTAAATGTAGCTCAAACCATCCAGTCAGGTTGCAGAGAGAATGTGATGAGGCAATAATCTTAGCCTCCCTATCTCTTTCACAGTTTGCAGTTATGATTCCATCTTTACTATCTTTACTATGATTCCATCTTTACTGTCATGGTTGGATGCTGTGGAACCCTGGAGTTTGTAGTTTGGTCAAAGGTACCAGAGAAGCTCTGTGGTGGTCAATCTCAGGATGCCATAGGATGGAATCACGGCAGTTAAAGTGGAGTCACAGTGTTATAATGACGTAGTGTGAAAGAAACCTCTATGCTGGCAGTGGCAAGTCAGCAGGGTTTGTGTTACACTCTCTGTACACCAGCACTGCTGCTTTGCTATCTGGCTGGTGAAGGAGCAAAGATAATTTAAAAAGACTTGGGTAAAATTCTGCCCATCGGCCTCTGTCAGATCATTTGCCCAGTGACTCCATACATGTCCTTGACACGGGATATGAACAGGAACAGTGTCCCAAAAAATGTGAACTCTGGACTGCCCTGGGTCTTCAGTTCAAGATATATGCTGTGCATTTGCCCGTGTCTTGTAGTAGGCACTTCAGATCTAGAGATCTGTGACTCAACACTCCTCTTTCTCAAGGTTGGCCCGTGTGAGCAGCAAGTCCTTCATTGAACAGTTCAGACTGACAGGCCTATTTAAGATAATGCACAGGTGGGAATAATCTTCCTTATAAGATACATTTTGGCTTGTATGTGGAGAAACTGTGTTGACAAGTCTGCCAGATCGCAGAAAGAAAAAATTGCTAGTATCTTTGTTGGATTGATAGCTTATTGCCTTCTGAACAATACATGCAGTGCATGAAGAATTCTTTTCAACCAGGTAAAAGTTTATTACACAATGTTTGATTTATACCAATAAAAGTGTTCTTTAATAGTCCAAAATGAACTTTTTTTCCACCACCTTACCAGGTATAGCAGACATGACTGCCAAGGCAGTGTTTGTTTTTTGGAGGGTGGGGTGGGACTGGGGTTGAGTTTGAGGAGATGGCTATAGAGCCCCTGAGCTGCAGTTCACTCAAAGCCTTCTACAGCACTCTTGAAATGCAGTTACTTCTTGCAATTATGGTCCCAAATGTGAGCCATATTAAACTACTTCATCTTGCAGTTTTCAGAGAGGAGGAAATTTACTCTTCTCCTGCAATCCCTGCTGGGCAACTTTATTGCAGAATGATGGACCTCAAACGCCTAGACTGCTTAACTTTCACTATGAGTGAAGCTATTCCTGTACATATCTGGGACACTAAGAGTAATGTTAAGAATGGCTCTGGGTGGAAAACAAATTTACATCCACAGCCTGGAGGCAATTTGACTCAGAAAAGGAAAGCTGTTTTCCTTAGGCTTTCTCCTCTGCTTTGGCATAGGAAATATTCAAAGGAAAAGGAGTTCAGACTGAAGCAGAGCCAGGTGGAGGTTCATTTCTAGATTAAACTGTACCTGTATAACACTTATTCACATTTTTTGAGCTTTAGCTGACCTTATCCCACAACCTCCAGGAAGGCAGCTATAAATTTCTAAAGCTAGAAATTTTACCCATGTGGAGCTATACATTTGAAATCAAATTGAACAAATGTTAACAACCATTTGTTTTTATCTAAAGATGGCTTTCAAGCCTTCTGTGGAGACGGAAGAAGGGGTTTGACAACTACAGAAGGTGGCGAAAAACAATTAGCCCTGACCAAATCTTGGATGACTGCACTCCCCATCACACCTGTCTCCCTAAAGTCACTTCTTGCCCCCAAAATCCCTCAACAACCTCTAGGGTACAAAGGGGACATTTTCACAATGTTTAGGGGCCTTTCTGAGCCATTTTTGGTTCAAGAAAGACCTTTTAAACAAGAGGAAGTGATTAGTAGTTACTTCCTGCTTTAAATTGGCTTAAGGGGGCACTGAAATGTGGTGGAAAACCCCCTCATCCCCTTGAGGGCATTTTGGGACAAAATAATTTTTTTGAAAAACTTTGCAAAAATGTATCTTCATCCCTGGGGTGTCTAGGGGGTTTCCAAATATGGTGCCCTCTACACCACCCAGAGATAATTTTGGGGCATTTTGGAACATTTTTTGACCCTTGGAGAACTCTGGGTGTGTGTGTGTGTCATAAAATAGCCCTGGGCACAGCCTGTGGCTGATGGGCTATGCTTTGCCCTTCTCTGCTCTATAGTCTGTTCCAGAAATCAGGGAGTGACTGAGAAACTTAACTTTGTCCACCATCTGAGCATGAGGTGGGATGAGGGTTTGACTTTACAGGCTGAATTTAGAGGGGCAGCTATCTAGTGTGATTGAACTGAAAGGAACTGAAAGGCTTGTGGTCTGTTTGCTACCTATTATGCCTCAATGTCTCCATTAGGGTTAGGCTTTGGAGCACCAGTCTGGGACCCTGCAGCCTGCCCCCTTCAAACAAACCTAACAAGAAATATTGCAGCAATTGAGGGTAAGTGAGGGTCAGGAACCATGTGGCATCAGCACAGACATGAGTGACCAAATATCAGAGCTAATCATACCTTTTTCTTCTTAACATTTAGCCAGGCTGGGTATGTGAGCCAGTGAAGTTCTAGCTGCTGGTGCTTCAGCTGAACTTTCCATCTTCATTTTCCCCAGAGCAGCTCTGAGTTGGCATAGTTGGAGAAAGGAAAGTGGTAGATGCAGCTGGATTTGGGGCAGCAGGCACTCCACTGCACAGCATGCTCACTTGACTAAATATTATTAATTAATTAATTAATTAATTAATTGAAGAAGGACTGCTTCCCACCACTGTCAGGATGGGTTGGGGAAGAGATTGGAGTGATCAGAATACCAGGGAGCAGAGAGAGGACAGTAGCACACAGAAGGTAGATTGGCAGTGGCAGAGTGGCAGAACACTGAGGAGAGGAAAAAGACCAGCACAGAAAGAGCAGCCCAAGTGATGGGTGAGTAGGATTTTGCCTGGAGTCTCCTAAAAATGGCAAAGACATTGGGTAGTTTTATCTTGGATTTTGCTAAGATGAACAACTTTAACCTTCACATTTCCTAGTATGCCTGCTTCCTCCATGTCACTTAGCCAGGGATAGACAACTTTTGGCCACAAGCATTGCCCATCTAGACCACAAATCCCCAAGTGAGCCTTCCTGTGTCAAAAACCCATCCACTCCGAAGGGACAGGAGAGCAAGTGAACTGACTTTACTTCACCCTCCCCATCTGCAACCAGTGAAAGGAAGTGGGAAGCAAAGGTGGCTCAAGATTCAGTTACAGGCTCAAGGAAAGCTCCCCAAGACTGCACCTGAGTCAGCTTCACTCATGTGATCTGGTTCAGGATTCAGCCAGTGTCAGGAGAGAATGGCTCCTCCAGGAGCAGTGGAATTCCTTTGCCTGTCACTCGCTGTCCTGGCTAGACAACAAACGGTGGGCCAAGTGAGTGCATGACTTGATCAAAGGCTGGAAAAGCCATTCCTTCCAAGGAGTAATCAAGTGTCTCGTACTGAGAAAGGTAAAATGGACTGGATAATATGAAACCCCACTTTAGTGTTATTTGTTTTTCCAAGCTGGTCCGGGGTGTGTGTGTGTGTGTGTATATCTATGTGTGTCTGTGTGTAATCCAGCCCCTAGGATCAATCATGTTCCCCTCCCCTGTGTTTGGTTATCATGACTATTTTACGGAAACAGCATTGCTTGCCTACTACTTTCATTATGCCCTTCTGTTATATTCACTGTACACCTTATCTGTGGGGATCTTGTTGTTTATTTTATAGTTAGTTCCATTGGAGCTGGATCCATGATCCATCAGCTGGGGATAAACTTGACAGCAGTACAGTTCTGGCTAAGAGATGTGAAATATTAAGTGGCAAATAAATATTAAGTGCTAGCCTCCCTTGGCACTAGCCAAGATTACCAAATGCCAGTTATAAAATTTGGCCTCAGAATGCTCACATTTGAGTATTGGCAAATTTCCAGAGATGGACTTTCCAGATTTGCGAGGGAACTATTAAGAACATCTCTGTAAGTGAGCTGCTGCTGTAATGCATCACTATTGCTATTGCTAGGAGAGCACCATACTAGGTTGAAAGGTGACAGCAAGACATAAGGAAGCATTTGCCAGAGGTTTTATTTGAAGTTGGTGGAGTGTAAAGTTTTTGTATTGGATGTCCGGGAGAGCAATGGTTGCCAGTTGAGCAATGACACAAGGGACATGTCCTGGTGTTTCCCCAGGCCAATTAGTGAATATTGTGAGTTGGGGCATGTGGAGTTGCTCCTCAGCACCATTCAGCTGCCATTGCACATCCTGGCAAGAAGCTTTATGCAAGCAACTACTTGCACATCACTCATCAATCCCCACTTATGCTAGTGTAAATCACCAAAACGAATCCATCCACTGGCTCCATGGTTATGTCAGGTTTGAACCATGTCCATATCTTTGATCTTCTGCCCAGTTCTGAGTTTGATGACCCATCAAGTATTGTTTAAAACCAAGTGTGAAATCTTCTTATGTGTAAGTTGCAAACAAAATAGAACAGATCACAATCATTTGTATTCTTCAGTGGAGCTTTTTAGCACTTAGCAGCAAAAGCAGGAGGACAGACATGCCCTCCTTTCCTCTAAGAATGCTAGCAGTGAATCAGTGTTGATACTCCAGAGTGTTGATGATCCAGAAATTTGCAGGAGACAGTTACTCAGATAAACTGGAGATAAAAAGAGTTAGTAGCCTATGATGCATAGATCTTTGGAAGACTTGAGTTCATGAGACCTTCTGCATGCCAACTTCTCAGTGTCAGAGCTAACCGACATTGTTCTGATCTGAACATAAACTGCTTTGACATCATTGATAGGTCTGGGAACATAAAGGTCTGGGAACATAAAACTCTACTAATGTCAAACAGCAGTGGGAGGGGGTAGGTGTAAGGGGACATTTTTCAAGAAATAAGCAACATCAACCAAGCCTAGAAAGGTTACTGTTATAGACTACAACTCCCAGAAGTTCTCAAGTAACATGTCCACAGAGCTTCCCCCCCCAGAGTTCTAAATTTTTTTTAACTACGATAAAAAATCAAAAATAGAATAAAATGCTAAAAATAGGCATGACTTGATATTAAGAGAAAATTGCAAATAGAGTCTAATAAGTTTTCTTCTTTTTGAACGCAGGCAAGGTAAATGATGCAGAATTGAACATTTGCTTGAAGAGGTCACCACTGAAGCAACAAGACCCCAGAAGGATATAGGTGTTGAGCAAATGTCTCTCCAAAATGTTGCTTGCATTACTGGTGGCTTTTCAGAGCTGTCATGTGTATTTATGTACTGAATTAAAGGGAGCCATGAGGGATTCTGGGAGTTGTAGTCCAAAAAATAACTCTTCCAAGCTGTGCATCAGATACGCAGGAGCAAATAATGTACACTTAGACAACCAATTCTAATGGAAACTGTATGTGGATACAGTCCAAACTGAGTGTGATTACCTGGAAAAACATTGCAGGACAGTTACAGAATGCTAATAAACAAAACAAAACAACAGCTCATTGTGTGACATTTGGGGAAAAAGAGGTAAAACCAAGGCAAAGAATTACTCTTATCAAAGGGACTGAAAGTAGACTAGCAAGGATAAAAATTTTCTTATGTATATGATGAAGCTGCATTTAGAATGCTCTGTACAGTCTGTTTGCTTGATTGGGTGTTACAGTAGAAAGGTTGCCAAAATGATCAACAAGTGGTTGGAGAGCTTTTCAGAAAAATGCTAATCAGGTCAAGGATTTTTAAAAATACTGATTAAAGAGGAAGAGGAAGGAAATTATGAACATGATAGAGGTGTGTAAAATTATGAATGAGATTGGGAGAGTGGACAGAGAAATAATTTTCTTGTTCATATGTAGGAACTGTGATTGCTTCACGAGTGTACAAAGACTGCATTTGGCTCACACTAAAATTATATCTAGAACTAGAAAGCATTACTTTTTTGGACTACAACTGCCTGAAACCCCAAAATCAGTATGGTCAATGATCATTTTAAAATGGTTGGAAATTACAGATGAATTTCCATTCTTGAAGTTATATGTATGTGTTAAGAAGTATTTTCCAGAAATAAACATGTTATAGGCTTTTTCTTATGTGCTTTAAAAAGTTTGAGGCAGAGAGGAAAATTGGAATGACAGAACACACTAAATTTAAGGTTGCGGGGAAGGCAATGAGGTTGAAGTGAGCTTGGCCATTGTGGATTTCCACTGGTGAGATGCAGATGGAAGGTGAAGGGGCCGCAGTATGAGAGAACTCTGTTAGCTGGAAGACAAAGAAGTGGAAAGTACATCAGTCATATTCTGGGTTAGGCAGGTCTGTTGTCACTAGATGAGAGATGGGTAGGGTGAGAAAGAAGGGGCAGGAGCATGGTTTGATGAATGCAGGAATTTTTAATGGCCCTTGAGATTTTCCAGTCTGGAGTCTTTAATATTTTGTTCTGTTGCAAGATATAGGTCTAAAGGATCCTGAAAGATGTACTATGTCTATTGTCTGTGTTAGAGGCATGGCTTTTAAAACAAGCTGCTCAGAGTCTTTGGGAGAGGCTGAGATGGCCAATAAATAAAGAAAAAAAGGAAGATTTAAGAGAGCTTGTTTGAAGAATGATTAAATGCCCATAACCTTTACAAGCTCATAGAATCAATTACTCTGACCTTGGGTTCCCCCCCCTTAAAATAAAGGCAGACAGTACAGGCTACTGGAAGATATAAGGAAAGGGCGGACTCTTAATTTTCTCTGTTGCTTCTTGTAATGACTGTATTCTTTAGGAAATCAATTTTCAACAGAAAAATGAAGGCATTTGCAAGCTAGTACAAAACAACAGAACTATCAAAAGATAGATGCAGCCTCAGTTTAAGTGTCTTACTATACCAGGACTCATCTTTTTGAAAGACAAACCAGAGTTTGGCGTGTATATTTAAAATACCTCGATGTTTGAAGATGTCCCAAAGGGGAAAAGTATGATTAAAAATGCAACATGTTAGCCCTACAATCCATTTATTTTTATATCCCTACCCCAAAGCAAGTGCTGAAATGCATTCCGTATGCACTTGCTCTTAGTACCTGGGATATACAAAACTCATGAGGCTACTCTGAAATATTGTCAAGACTGATGGAAATTAAATATAGAGTGATTCTGCAATGTGCATTTGCTGAAGAGCATGCTTGAAAACACCATGAAGAACCGAAGTTGTGGTGGCACACAAACTAGCTCATATCAAATGCAGTTGTCATGCCATTGTATACTTCTCACACTGTGGTATGTCCGTCCTACTATGCTGTAGGGCATTTGAATGCTATGATATTTTTAAAGAAAGCTCCCATGTTCAAATATTACCTATGGATGATTACACTAATAGCATTTCCTTTGACTGCCCAAATCACATTTATGATAATATGCAACGGAGGCATCCTAGTGCAGCTTCTTCATGTACTTTCTCTGCATACGTCATCCTGTTGCCTGATGACACTATTGCTGTTTCAGGGCAATAAAAGTGTTGTGTTGGAAGACATCTTTGTCTGGCTCATGATGATAACAGCACAGTTTATTGTATGGCAAATCCACATTTCCCCCAAACACACACGCAATTATATCATTGGACAATAGGACAATATAACATTATCAGTGACAACATCAGGAGAGCAACCATCCTTTTAAGACAAATCTTCTCCACAAAAGACATGAGTCAAGCAACAGCCAAGAATGCATACCATTTGTGGTAAATTCCATCCAGAATCTCCCAACTACCATATGGTAGTTATTAGCAAATCAATGTCTTGCTAGAGTCGTTAGCAACCTTCCCATCACAGCTCTCCATCAACCACTAAATCTGAGGAGATTGCTGGTAAAAACTGTCCTGAAAACACAAGTCAGCAATCTTGGATTGCACCCTTGTGATTCTAAGCACTGTATCACCCTGTATGTACCTTAAGGAGACAGTCATTTGTTAGAACAAAATCACTGGCAGTACCTACTATATCAAGCAAAATATCACCTGCTGGCCCTGTAATCTTATTTATGTGATTGAATGCAGACATACAGGATGCTACCTGCAGTATGTGAGGAGAACAACCACAGATCTATGAATATGCTTCAGGAATCACAAGTATGCACTCCTAGCCATTTCTGCATTAGACTGTTATATGTTCTATGGGAACCCTGGGCCTTTGAGACTTTTGAGGTCCCTCCCTAAACTGAAAACTGCAGGATTCCATAAGACATTGAAAGTGGAATAATAGCACTATAACAATTTAGTGTGGAAATGGCCCCTGACTAGGAAGGTTGAGCAACCTGAAGCCAAATTTTTTAAGTCAGAACATCACAGCCTCTTTGATTTGTCCCTGTTTAGAACTGTGGTGCCCTTTGTTTTAAGAATTTTAGCTAAAAGAGAACTTTTCTGGATCCCTAGACTCAGGACTTTAACTCCTCATGGCCTCAACCTAGAGAATAATAGATGAAGTTAAGAATGTACTGAATGGCACTGATAGCGTGTTCTAAACTGTCACCTTGGCTACAAGCTCACTTATGATTTAAGCAGTTGAGAAGAGCAGAAGCTGAAACATTTATTAACTGAACAATTAAGTCCTGTTTGCTAAACACTATAGATAGTTAGACAGACAGACAGACAGACAGACAGACAGACAGAGATCAACTGTATTCTACCAGGATCCAGAACAAATTTGCAAGAAGTGCTGTTTGTGTGCTTTTAAATCACATATATTAAACATAACATACATTTGTAAAACTGAGATGGCTTGGACACATTTTTATGGCCACATTTCTTTTGGCTACAGTACAAAAGAATTATAATCTGTTGTTTCTGGAGCCATCTGTGACTACAACTCTCCCAACAATGGCCCTTTCTGCACCTTACCTTTTTTCAGTGCTGGGGTGTGGGGACTGTGCGAGCAGCCTCCAGTGAGAGGCTGTCGTGTCCCTGCTGCTTCAGCTCCGCACGAGCTGCCTGCTCCCATGCAGGTAGCATGAGAGCCCCACCTCTTCCTTCCGCAGCACAGCCTGGGAGTTTCCCAGGCTGCGCTGGGGCAGGAAGCATGACCGCCGCAGCTCTGGAGGCTCCACACTCATGGCAAGTGCATGTGGGACCCTGGAGCAATGAATGATTGCGCACCATTTTCGGCTGAAAGCCAAAAATGAAAAAGTGTGCAAGCAGTGCCTGCCAGACCCTGGAGCATTGCACAATTGTGAGTGCATCATGCAGATCTCTTGTCACAATCGCACGATGCTCCAGGCACCCTTTTGCATGGCAAATGCTGTATGAAAAGGGCCAGTATTCTGGTTGGACAACTAAAATGTGGCAAGAACTGAAGGATATAGGAGTAGGAAATTTAGATCAAATGTATCAGTAGGAGCAGCCTCAACTGCTTCCCTGCATATCAATATACTAATATCCAAAACTGTCTAGCTGGAAATAGTGTGATGAAGATATGAATCTGAAATACAGTCAGTCGTGTAGGGAAGTGGGGGCGGGGGGGGTGATTTGCCCTGGGCAGCAATGGTTTTGGGGCATCCTGGCCCGTAGCCATGCCCCCTCCCACCCCCGCTCCCCACACTCCAAGTTCCCCCACTGAATACAGTCAGCCCTCCGCATCTGTTAGAGTTAGGGGCATAGGACCTCTGCAAAAGTGGTTAAAAACTTCAAATATAAAAATGTGTGTGTTGTCTTTGGGAAAGGCACTGAGACATGGGTTGGGGGAGAACAGGCACCCACATAGTCCATACCAGGTCAGAGAAAGAAGAGGGAAGAGGGGTGGGTCAGCGTGGTGGTCCTATACTTCCTCTCTCTCACCCATCTTCTTCTTTGGGTGTCAGGGGCACCAGGCATTGTGGTCTGAGAAATCAGGCTGGGAGAAATCAGGCTGCAATCATCCTTAACTAACCAGACAGTAGCTGGTGGAGGAGGAGCACTAGAATGCAGTTTTTAAAGGGCTGCACAGCCTGATTGGGGTTGCCAAGAGGGAAAGTTCCCCCAGAAAAGAAATGCCTGGGAGGGCAGGGATTGAAGATACCAATAAATAATCAAATCTTTGAAAGACAAACCCACAAATGTGGAGGGCCGACTATAATCTGAAACCAATAAAAGACGTTTCTTATTCTCCATTCTCTCAACTTGTGTATGCAAAAAATTGGAAACTAGGGCCATTTCCACACGGAGTTTTTAAAATGGGGCAGAGCATCCTCCAGGGAGGACGTCTGCACTTGGGAGTGGACTGGGTCGGACCTACTTAACATAGATCCACACCTCAGCCCGCTCCGGAACAACCCCAAGTGGTCGTCCAGCGTGCTTTTGAAAGCTAAAAACAGGTATTTCAAAAGCATGGAGCATGCAACTGTGAGCCTGCTCTTATGCAGATTCGCAGGCTCACCCCAATGCGAGCCTGTGATCTGCCGGGGGCGGGCTTTAGGCTGGTGAACTTCAGTGGCTGGTCGAGACCTTCGACCAACTGGAAGCTGCCATTTGGGATGCCGGAGCAGTGCACTGCTCCAGAGTGGCGTGGATTGGATCGGGGAGCCAAGAAGTCCGGTGCGGAAAGTCCGGTGTGGAAATGGCCTATGACTAGCTCCAGGTAGAAAGAACTGTGTTCCCCATTCCTGGGACCAATTTTGGGAAGTGAGATTTGAAATTAGTCCTAACTCATGCATTTTCATATCTAGCCATTGCCAGGTACTATTTTCCATCATGGTAATCTGAGGCCATTTCCACACTAGAGCGTTATAGTGCTGTTATGCCACTTTCAACATCCTATGGAATCCTGGGGCCTTTGAGGCCCCTCCCTAAACTGCAAACACCAGGATTCCATAGGATGTTGAAAGAGGAATAATAGCGCTATAACCCTCTAGTGTGGAAATGGCCTGAGTCTAAAGATTCTCCCCCCTGCCCTTGAAAACAAAAGATGAATAACCATTTATTTTCACTTTCTCAATAATATTATTTGAATCCTACATTTAAATTTGTGCCATTAATTGTTTTCTTCCTGATAAGTTAGCCTTACATTTTAAGCTGCGATTTTCTCACATTGCTATTTCTACTTCTTTTATTTCATGCTCAGCTGCAAATATCACATCCCACATTCTCTACAAAGATAAAATGTTGAATGCGGCCTTTGTTAGAGCAGATCTTATAACTCCCAGTTTGCCTATAATGCATTTTCAGTCTAAAGTGGTGGAAATGTCACAGGTTCTGTTTGCAGTGTGCGCTGTGCTGGAATGAATGTTTCTTGTTAGCGATAATACGAATTAATCAGCCTAATTATTGTGAGATGAAAGTAGACACCTTTGTGTATTGAATAACTTATGACATTTTTGTTCAAAGAGCACAAATCAAGCCCCAGAAAATAAATTAAACACGACCTCTAGTGCAGGCTTCACTTTGCCTAATGACTCTTCTCCCATGAAATTCAATGATGTACAAATCTTACAGTTAAATAAATGATAGATTTTAAACATGCTTTAAACAATAGCAGCATTTTTATTGCAGCTATTGGAATTCAAAGTGCTCCTCCAGTCCCAAGAAGCAGGGCAAACAAGTTCATGCTAAATGAATGGAAAAATAAAATATTTGTGCAGCCAGCCATCAGAAATACATTCAAAGAGTCCGGAGGCATTTGTGATAAGCTTCTCCCCGCCCCGTCTTTTGCTTGGAATATCTGCGGCAGGTGAAAAAAAATAGAGAGGAGAGTGAGAGGATTCCAGGAAAGGTCAGGATTTAAGTATTCTGATCATATCAGGGCTGCTCATTTTAATAATGTGTACAATGGGAAAATAGCATGAAACGGTTACCACAGTCCTTTATCATACATTTTACTTATTCAGAGAAAAATGTTGTTATATATAAAGAAAAGATAAGGGGAGAGAACAAGGAGAAGCAATTGCCAGCTGAGAGAAACATTAGACGTGCCAGCAGCATTTCATATAGGCTGGGTTGCCAGTGATGGGAGAATGGCAGCTACATCTGAAAACAGAGGAATTGGGGTTAAATTGCAGTTTGAACCTGAAGGAAATGATAGGCTGTCTATATTTGCTCTGGTTTTCTACATGTTGTACAAGAATAATCAGAGATGAAATACGTCTTACTCACTATAGACTATTTCAGCCCTGTTTTTTCTTGAACAGAATGTAGATGGCCAGAGCCTATCATTTCTGTCAGTTATTTATAGAAAAGCCTCACTTCAGCCTCCCCTAAATTTGTGTGAAATTCAGGTGTAAGCCTGGGCATTTCTAGTGCTGCCAATTCTGGCTGCCTGCGCAGCTGTGACCTGCAAGGCCACGGTGAGAGGTGGACATCTAGCTAGTCAGACTCCAGAGAAGCCTTCAGAATTTCAACTTGCTCCTGTATTGCCAACAGGGTTGGTGTACAGGGTAAGGTTGCTGGTAATCCCAATGTAGGGTACATGAGCACCTTCCTTGGCGCCCATCAAGCTCCCTTCTGCTCCTTATTTTTCAGTTTGTTTTTTTTTAATGAAAAATTATTTAGAAAAAAAAAAAAGCCCTGGGAGATTGTCAAGTTGTAAAATGACATGTCAGTTGCCAGCATTATCTTCATTTTCAAAAAATGGCTCTGGTCTAATGTCAGGCTTAGAAATGTTCTTAGAAAACAAAAATGGCAGAAGATGGAGTCCTTTACTCCCTGCTACAAAGAAGAAGAGGAAGAAGAAGAAGTGGGGCTTTTGGGAAACATTCCCTTCCTCAGATCCTGTTTGGGAGAGGCAGACCATGTCACATGCAGCCACATGAGAACATGAACATGTGTGGGGAGGGAGCAGGGAGACCTGCTTCCAATAATAATAATATTTGTTGTTTTAGACACAGAAAAATAACTATTTCAAGTGACTATGGCAAATTCAGGCCCTTTCCACACCTTACCTTTTCACAGTGCTGGGGCACAGGGATCATGCGAGCAGCCTCTTGCGAGAGGCTCTTGCGTCCCTGCTGCTTCACCTCTGCAGCTGCTGTCTGCTGGAAAGCAGGCAGCGTGAGGGCTCCTCCTTTTTCTCCACAGCGCAGCCTGGGATTTTCTCAGGCTGCGCTGGGGCAGGAAGCATGAGCACTGCGGCTCTGGAGGCTCCAGTGCACACAGGGCCCTGGAGCAATGTGCGATCACACACCATTTTCACTATAAGCCGAAAATGAAATAGTGCACAATCGGCGCCTGCTGGCCCTGGCAGCATTGCGCAATTGTGAGGATGCCATGTGGACCGCTCCTTGCAATTGTGCAATGCTCCAGAAGCCCTTTCGCATGGCGAATGCCGTGCAAAAAGTCATTCAGAGGTAGGAGTGTATTAGCCTGATTTCTGGGGGTCCCGTGAGGGACACCTAAGTGCGTTCCAAATATTATAAAGTTGGGAATTAGCAAAGAGCACAAGCTAGCACTACGAGAGGCAGGGCAACGTAGCGAGATCTTTTACACAGTGTCTACGGAGTCAGGCCGAGTCACGGAGCAAACAGAAGTAAATAATAATTGTTGTTTTTCTTGATATACAGTCAAAGACGTGCATACAACACACTCACACAGACATCTATAGAAATAAAGATTGGAGTTGGATAGAGGGATTTTAAGAGGAGTTTTTGCATGGGAAATACTACACCTGTCCTGAAGCCTGGGTAGTCTGAAGAAAAAGGTCTATAGCAGAGGAGATTCTCAGCATGAGGAGCTGAGGGGAAGGCTCGCCGAATGAAGTGACAGCAAGGCGGGATGGAAGCCAGGAGCGATCCAAGGAAGCACTCAAAGTCAGGGGGTCTTATAGGGGGAAAGGTGGCCATAGGCTAGTCCATTCCCGGGGATAACAATGGGTTTCGGGCTGGAGACAAAGCCTCCAAAAGGTCAGTATTTTCCATGATTGAGTTATGACAGAGTTGTCAATAGGGTAGCCAGTATGCACACGTGGAGTGCTTGACAGTTGAGTATTTGGCTCATCAAACTGCCTGCTCGGGGCAGGGAGTTCTTTGTAAGTAGCGTGCATACATAATATGGTACTTGCCTTGAGGTCTCCTAAAGCGGCAGTCTGGCTATTTCTGGCCTGCCTGGATTTGTTTTGGAATGTTTCAGCTACTGTCGGCCATGCCTGAGTGTGTGCTTGTCCAGGGGCCTCGCAAGCATGTGGAGAGGAATGGGTAAGGAAGGCCAAATTATTGATATCAAATGATATCTAATATCCCACAAGTCTGGGCTAGAAACTACGGTAACAAGTGGAATGACCATAGGGTGCAGGGGACACAGGATTCCTTTCACATTAAACAATTGTAATATTGTGATATCACTTTTACTACCATGACTGCATACTGGGGTTTGTAGTTTAGAGAGGCACTGGAGGAGCTCTCTGGTTGAGAACTCTGAATATTCCTCCTTTCACTGCAAATCCCAGGATTCCACAGGATGGCACCATTGCAGTTAAAGCAGAACTGCCATAACTGTGTACAATTCTGTAAGGCCCCTTCAAAATAGCTGTATGCACAGCCCAGGGACTGTGTATTGCCCAACCTGCTTTAAAACTAATTGATTAAAGATTAGATTTTGCAGGAAGTTCATTTCTCCATCTGATACCCAAGCAGTCCTCAGAACTTTGGAAAAAGGGTAAGAGATTGATACCACATTCCCCACTTGTCTTATCTTACTAAAGACAGTGTATTCAGCACACACTGAACAATCCAGTTCATCTTGGCTCCCACTTCACTGTGACATTCATTAAGACCAGCTTTGTCTGCCTTGTATTCAGGTTCTTGAATAAATTACTTTTCTTTTGATCAACACCACGTTGCCTTCTAGAAAATGGGTGTTTTAGCCACACCTACCTTGACAGCCATTTTCCAAGAGCACCCAAGGAAGTCTCTAAAAATAATTCCAAATGTGCTCACTGCCCCCTCCCCCAGTGTTTTGGAGCCGTTGTTGTACTGGCTAAAGGTGGATGTGTCTTTAGCTCAAATCACAACTCAGTCACTATTGCTCAGCCTTAGTACTCCATCTATAACATGAAGACAGTGATTCTGGCCTATATTCCAGATTTGTTAAAAGGATTGCTGAGATACTGTATACAGAATGTGTGGAACACCGCAAAGTGCTAACCAGCAGTGGGAAATCTATGATTGTCCAGATGTTGGACTATCAGAATCCCCAATATACATCTATACTAGCTGGGGCTAGTTGGTGTTGAAGTACCTGGAGTGCAAACATTTTCCCAACCTTGCAGGATTGTGAACTGCTCCTTTTCCTCCTTCCATATTGCATACAGATGATAGCTAGCTTTGTAAGTGGCTTGTTTAGAAGGAGAAGGGAAGTTTGTGGTCTAATGTTGGGCTTGATCATGTAGACTGTCCAACAGAAAATAGGCAAAGTCTAGCCATTGAGGGCAAAAGAATGGAGCATTAGAGTCCAGCACAGCAGGAAGTAGTACACT
The DNA here is from genome assembly GCA_948474755.1 of Ctenosaura bakeri. Lineage (NCBI taxonomy): Eukaryota > Metazoa > Chordata > Lepidosauria > Squamata > Iguanidae > Ctenosaura > Ctenosaura bakeri. The sequence goes on from CAOLHI010002860.1 coordinate 109,094, forward strand.
GTGCTGTTTCTTCTAGCGGTTGTGTTCACTGGGGTGTAATGGAGCAGGGAAGATTTATTGAGAAAAAAAAACGATTAACTATGAGAAAAGCTAAGGAGGGAGGTGTTGGCATCCAAGATAGCCAACTCTGGGGAACATGGATACCTGATCCAGGAAGTGGTTAGCTGAGCAATCTTTTGAAGGGGGATGGATCTGGAGCACAAAGGGGGTTATTATTATTCCCTCAAAGTGCTCACTGGAGGAGATACTTGCCACATTTTCCCAGGTTGGGCAGCTAGAGCTTGTGGGAAGGAGATTCTGTGGAGTCAGATTATAATACCTCAATCTACCCTTCTCCTGCTGGCTGTTTGAGACTTCTAAGCCTTCTCCCCGCTCTTTTTGTTTGGGGTGTGTATGTATGTTATTCATGCCCTACATGCCCTTCGTGAGGGAGACCTATATAAAGCACAGCATCCAAAATGTCTGCTGGACCTTCACCTTGATAATCCTTTTGGTTTTCTGGACATGGTTGTCTTTTCTGGGATCCTTTTATTCTTATTTCTTTTCAAGTGTTTTTTTTTTGGCGGGCGGAGGGAGGAGGCTGTAGCCAGTCAGCGGCACAAAAGGCTACAGTTCTGTGGTATCTTTAAAAACATCACATTTCATGTAGAGTCAGCTGGACAAGAATTAAACAAAAACCCAAGCCTATTTTCTGTGGCTTAAATAGGAGACAAGATTTGTTTTCTCCCTACAGATTTTAGGCAGATCATAAATGCTAGGATATCTATGTAATCATCCAACTACTGTTTGTTAATGGTCACTGGTAAGCTATAAGCTATTTTTGCATTTCAGTTTACCCTCTTTGCACTGAATATATCTCTCATCAAATTATATGTAATAATAATCTGCCCAAGGAAGGAAACATTCCATGCATTCGATGAAGTGAACTGGAGTCCATGAAAGTTTGTGGTAAATAAAACATATTCACATTTAAGGTGTCATAAGACTCTTTCTTGCTGCTGTTGCTGCGCCATCATCATCATCATCATCATCATCATCATCATCATCATCATCATCATTTGTGTCTTTGTATATTTTAAAACCACATGCTCTAGACATTTGAAAGAATGAAGCTGAAAAGGGGACAGGAAAAAAAAAAAACCCCAAGAAAGACAGAAAAAGAAAACCTTGTACTTACAAACTTTTCTTCCTAGAAAGAAGTGACTAGTGGGGTGCCTCAGGTTTCTGTTCTAGGCCTGGTGTTGTTCAACATCTTTATAAATGATGGAATAGAAAGTATGTTGATCAAATTTGCAGATGACACCAAGTTGGGTGGGGATAGTTAATAATCCAGAAGACTGGGTCAGAAATCAAAATGACCTTGACAGATCAAAGACATTGTCCAAAGCTAACAAAATAATTTTCAACATGAGCAAACACAAGAAGCTAACTACATTTAGGCAGGAAAAATGGAATGCAGAAATAGAGAATGGGGATACCTGGCTTGACAACAGCACATGTGAACAGGATCTAGGGGTCTTAATAGATCACAAGCTAAACATGAATCAACAGTGTGATGTGGTGGCCAAAAAACCAATGCAATTCTAAGCTGCATCAACAGGAGCGTAGTGTCCAGATTAAGGGAAGTAGTATTGCCACTCTATGCTGCTTTGGTCAGAACTCCCCTGGAATACTGTGCCCAGCTCTGGGCACCACAGTTCAAGTAAGATATTGGCAAGCTGGAACATGTCCTGAGAAGGGTGGCCAAGATAATCAAAGGTCTGGAAACCAAGTCTTATGAAGAACAACTAAGGAAGCTGGGTATGTTTAGCTTGGAGAAGAGAAGAGAGAGGTGACATGACAGCCATTTGTAAATATGTGGAGGGATGTCATGTAGAAGATGGAGTATGTTTGTCTTCTGATGCTTCAGAGACTAAAACACCAACCAATGGATTCAAATTTCAAAAAAGGGGAGATTCCACCTAAACATTGGGAAGAACTTTTTTACAGTAAGAACTGTTCAATAGTGAAATAGATTGCCTTGGTGGGTGTTAGACTTTTTTTTCTTTGAAGGTCTTTAAATAGAGGTTGGACGGGCATTTTTTCAGGAGTCTTGTAGCTGTATGTTCCTGCATGGCTGGGCATTGGAACTGAAGGCTCTTGTGGCCCCTTTCAAATGTCATATTCTATGACTCTATAGATAGGTTTAGATATTGAGGCCAAAGCATGGAGTGAGAAAGAGGCCCCATGTTTTTGAACAAGCTTTGGATAATTCCCAATTCTCCAAATAGAGGAGCCCTTCTGCTCCTTTTCTGTAGAAATTGCTCCAAAATGCCAAGCAGAAGACAAGAGAGGTGATTAAGTGTCACCTCCTAATCATCCTTTAAAGCCTTCTTCATCTTTTGATAAGAAATATGGTATAGTGAGGAAATCAAGGCTTAATGAAGTTGCATCTTATAGAGCAGGTAGATAGGACAAAGTGGCCAAGGTCATCTCCAACTGGATAACTGCATGGCCCATCATCATGCAGGTTCTGTGTCAATGCTAGGTAGCAACAGGTAACTATAGTTTTGCCATCATGAGCTAAGACCCTACATCACTTTAGTGCAGTGTAACTATACCTCAGTAGAGTTACTTTATTCTTCCATGGTGCAATTGATGTAATGAATAGCAATGCAGTTCAAAGAATGTACATTGGTGGCCAATGTGTATGGATGTTACTGAGCTGTACAACAGCAGTGTGCAATTAGCCTTTACACATTAGTAAGTGGCAATATAGACTTGAGCTGATTGACTTGAACTCAAGTCTAACTTAATTCACTTCAGTGATGTAACTTGGACTTGATTTGACAATATATGATGGACTGACTTGACTCGTGACTTATATATTTTTAGTGACCAACTTGCTGCCCTTGATTCAGTAATATAACACATTTGTCCAGAAACATTATAGCTTTGAACAGTGCTTACATCTCTTTTTGCCTACTGGACACATGAGGATCTGTCTCAAGCCAAAAGTGTGATGCATTTCTTGGAGGGGAACAGCAAATGAGTTAGGCAGGGGGCTTGAAGCGGGGTTGAGGTCTGCTCAGCAGCCTGTCCCTGCTACATATTGGAGGAGCCTTCTAAAATATTTCCTAAGAGCAAAAGGCAAGACTCACCCCCAGAGTGGGAACAATACATGTGTTATGCAATGGTCTTGAAGAGGAAAGATCCTTCATTTTAAAGTTTTTGAAGTTTCAGTAATGGTGACTAAGAAAGATCCTATTCCCTGCTTCAGAAGTTGCAGATGGCAAACTCCCAAATGTGGAGGGCCAACTATACTTAAATAGTTAAAACTGACTTTATTCAACTCTGTCCAAAAATTCCGGAATATAGGTTGGGGTATAAAGATGGCTCCCAGACTTTAGACTTGACTTGAAAGTATTTTGCAAGCACTTGAGACTCGATTTGAGTCTTGAAAGTAGGGACTTGAGACTTGACTTGAGACTTGGAGTAAAAGACTTAAGTACATCACTGCTAGTCAGTGTACTTTGATGTATATCTACATGCACAATGGTTCCATATGCAGAACTCTACATTCACCACCATCAAGTGGATTCAAACATTGTCCACAGAATTTACTCCACATCAGTAGTGAAACATATGGCTGTATATGTCACAAACAGGATACTGGCCAGGACAGTGTTATTCCTCTTTTTTGTTTAATAGGAAGAATTATACAGGATGACTTTCTCTATTTTGGAGGAGGGGCCTTCAGTCTGACTAGCATGATATCAGAGGCCACTTTGGCAGGTCTGCATACTTAATGCTATTGAGCAGGCTCAAGTGCAATAGAGTATGGCCAATTGTGGTAATGGAAACCTTTGTGCCCTTTGGTTGTCTACAAATGGAATCAGATTTCAGTACACTATAGAATGTGGATCTAAGATAAATCTAACTGGGGAACAGGGGATTAGAGACTGTGTCATGTGTTCTGTGTAATGTGCAGTAAGACTAAAACCACGAAGCAACAAAGTATATTTTTGAAGTTTATGAAAAATCTATAATTGTGTAAAAACTCTTCTGGGTCAGAAAGCTATTGGACATGATCAGTGCTTCCCTTGCATATACTAGCTGCCACACAGAGCTTACTTGAGATGGGAACCTCCTAGCCTTCCAGACACTTTAGACTTCAGCTCCCAGAATCCCTTACCACTGGCTAGGCTAGCTTGGGCTTCTGAGTACTGAAGTCCAAAACATCTGGTGGACCAGAGATTTCCCATCCCTGACATACTTTCATGAGAAAACATGCTCATGGATCAAATGATCCCAATAATGTGGCAGGACAAAAAGGAAGTAATAAGTTTGAGTTTGATTGTCTTGCTTGAAGGAGTACATATTCCTGACTGAAGTCCTCCTAACAGGCCAGAAAGAAGTGTGAGATATATCATTTTGAGTCCACTCTGCATAGGTGGTATTGGGTGTGAACCTTTCTCCCCGTCTGTTTTTTATCCCCCCCATGCAGGGTTTAAAAGAACACACACACACATACACACAAAATCAATTCACACCAATTTCCTGCATGCAGTGGTCCCAGCCCAGGGCCATTTCTGCACTAGACTGTTATAGTGCTATTATTCCACTTTCAAAATCCTGTGGAATTCTGGGGTTTGTAGTTTACTGAGGTGAAAGAGCTCTCTGGCTAATAATACTAAAGATCCCCTCCCGAAACTGCAAACCCCAAGATTCCATATGTTGAAAGTGGAATAATAGGACTATAACAATCTAGTGTGGAAATGGCCCAGGTAGGGGCCATGAGCACATCTGAGCAAGGAAAATAGAAAAAGGATTTTGTATCAGGTATTGAATGTATCACACAGTTTAACCATCAGAATATGCAGACAGAAGCCCATGTTCAACCATTCTAATCATCTCTAACATACACTGACAGCATCTGTGTGGTATTTTGCATCTTAGTATTCATTCCCGATGTCCTGGCTGCTGGCACTGACCTTAAGGTGGCTGTTCTTGAACAAAGGAACTTCAAAGGAAGACATCCACAGGAAACTGCTAAATTAATCAAGAAGTCCAGTTCTATCACCTGTGACATGAATGGAAATAATGGGTTTTTATCACACTGCCTCTATTGATTCTCTTGCTGGTGCTAGAATGTTTCATCATCAAAACTGCTTTGTGAATGGTTATCATTAATCACATAATTATCACAGTCTGCACTTCCTGGATTACGTTTTCCTTCTGATCTCACTGTTAATAACTCTTCCCCAAAACATGAGTACCTGCAATTTGGGCTGGCAGTTTATGCATCTGTTGACATGGACTCTAGCGCATGAAAGCATATGCCATAAAGAAATGTGCTAGTTCTTAAGATGTCACAAGCCTCTCTCTTCTTTTTACTTGTTTCAGAGTCAGTGTTTTCTTGTTTGGTGTGAAGCTAGGTATCACTGGAGATTCGCTGGGGATGTTTAATCAAGGCACGGTCAGTCAATCACTTATCTTTGTCTAGCTGAGGAGAGAGCACCCCCATTGTGCTCTTTTCTCAAATGTCACCAGGCAGCAGCCATTCTAGCAGGCTGCAGAAGATGGAAGCTGTGCTGAATGGCCAGCTCCACTGAGCTCTTTTTCCTCCTCAGCTGTTTCTGTTTCAGCTGGTTATTATCAGAATTACTATTCAAGAATCAGTATATCAGTTTGCTTTTCTCCCTCTTCCCTCCCCATTACCTTTTCCCTCTTTTTGTAGCACATATTTTAAATTACCCATGCTCATAGAAACCTGCCCTACACTGACCCAGCCCACTGGTCTACACAGTCCTTTACTGTCATCTCTGTCTGGCAACAAGCTTACCAGGGTTTCAGGTAGGATCCTTTTCTAGCCCTACCAGAGCTCTCTAGGGCTTTTCAAACTAGGCAGGTGCAACACTATAATTCCACTTTAATTGCCATTGTTGCATCCCATGGAGGATGGTGAGGCTGAGAGTTATCCATGAACTGAAGATCATAGGGTTCCATAGGATGGGAATGTAGCAGCTGAAGTGGAATCATAGTGCTGTAATTGTATATTGTGAAATAGCTGTGCAGTGTTATCTCTGCTGGATCTCCATCCAAATATTTACCATACCTGCCCTTGTTTAGCTTCCAGAATAGGATCATAGTGGTAAAGTAAGATGATGAGGTTCCAGGTAGGAAATGTGTCAGTGTAAGTGAGAAATAGGTATAGGTAAAACAATATTTGAGAGGAGAATGGATTTTGATTTGGAGAAGTACAGCAAAATATTGCTTAGTGCAATCCTACAGAAAATTACACAGAGTTACAATTTCTCTGGCGCCTGATCTCTTCTGCTTTGAATCATATATGCACTCTAAATAATGGCAATTATTAGAAGTGTCAAGCATGAGGCACAGCAAGCTTAGTTTCATTTTTAAAAAATGTATTACATTTTAAATCCTGCTTCTCCACTAAAAATAGTGCTCAAGTCAGCCAGTGGCATCATTAAAAACAATTTAAAACAGTAAAAAATTGTCCAGTTATTGAGTTTCTCGGAAGAAGATCATGGAGAAAACAAAACAGAAGTCTGGGCATTGTGTGTGTGTGTGTGTGCATTTATAGCTGTACATCTCTCCCAAACAGTCTGGTTGGAATATCTGAAAGATTTGGGAGGAAAAACTTGGTCTTTTAACATTTTTATTAACTACATCTTGGCTAGGTACTGCAGCATGTTATAAATCAGGAATGCCAACTCTGCTGAATTGGTGTAAGAAGATTCAGTGGATCACATTATTTACTGCATCCCTATATTATAAAATGACAGAGGAAAGCATTAGTGGATGGGTTAGTGGGCTGATAGACCCTGTTGGTGAATGTTTGCAACAACAGCTTTTCAGGATTTCACTGTAAGTGCTGTATTTTTAAAATTTTGCTTCATAATAAAAAAGTGCTATGTTGCTGCTTATTAATGGTGCTGCAAACCTGCTTCCCAAGACAGCTACCTCATTCTGCCTCTTAATGTGCAGTTGGCCTTATTGCAAACATTTTACCACCTTGTATGTCTAGATTATCCTTTTCAGTACTTTTTTAAAATGTTGTGTGTCACTCTCTCTCTTTATTTGTTCTAATAAGACTGCTTTCATCTCTGTGTTCTTTCTCATCACTCAATTATTTTGATGTTTCTTTTATACTTGGAATCATTTCCTTATGTTGCACTTTCTTACTCAATATTTCTATGCTTAAGTGACATCTCCCTCTAAAAATAGGAACCTTTGATGAAACTTACAAATGCTAATCAAACCTGCCTCAGTCAAATCTACTGCCACACACCTGCATCCAGATTACTGCCAACACAACCCACACCTGCCTGTTTTGTGTCTTGGACAGAAATCCAGGTTGGAATCCTCTTGGCTATTCCAACTAGAGTAGACCTACTGCATCAGTTATTGAACAGTGAGTCATACATCAGTAAATCAATTGATTCAATGGATCTGCTGAAGCCAGGACTCTGCCTAGGACCCAGTATTGGCTTCCCAAAGGGTGTGGAACTGCCCTTTTCTGCCTGGCCTTCTATGTGGCTTCCCTTTTCTCCCCCTCCACTGTTGCTACTTGGTTCTCATCACTGCACTCTAGAAACTTACCTTGCATGGCTGATTTGAGGCTTTGGGGAAATAGAACATCCCTTTATAAGCAGCAGAAAAATGAAGCCAGCACGTGCACAGCCTCCATGATCTCCTTCAGCTGTACTGAAGCCTTCTATCCTCTCGCTTTCAGGCAGACTTATATGTGCATGAGTGTTCTTTACAAGCTGCCTTCTCTCTGCAATCAAGCAGATGAGAAGAGAGGTTCAAGCATGTGCCCTTGACACTGAAAGCCTCTCTGGCCTGCTGGAGGGGGCTGATCAGGGGAGAGGGGATGGCGCCGTGTGCCTTCCACCCCCAGCTGGAGAAGTCAGTTGGGAAAGCAAAGGCTCAAGGTAGTCTGAAGAAGACCAAGCTGTTTTCTTCCTCTGGTGTGATACTGTTATAATTCTATTCTAGCCTGAAGCAGATCCAGGCAGCAGCATTGCTCCAAATGATATTAGGTGGCTAGCAGGTGTCCTTTTAATTTTCCACAATAACAAAGTTTTTCATCCCCCACCCATAACACTGGAATTGGGATCAGCCCCTGAAACTGAACAAGATTCAAGACAGATGAAAGGAAGTACTTTCTAAATGGCTTGGTTCAAAAAGTAACACGATCTACATAATGATTTTGTAATATAATTTGAATCCTTCTTTTCCGCTATAATAGCGCTCTAGTCAGCTAGTGGCATCATTAAAACAATTTAAAACATTAAATCATCATAACAAATTGTCCAGTTACTGAGGTTTATAGAAAGAAGATCATGGTGCAAGTTAAGAATTTACACACACATACACACACCGTACATTCATACAATTTCATATATACACTTGGCCCTCCACATTCGCTAGCGTTAGGAGCACAGGGCCTTTGCAAAAGTGAAAAATTAGCAAATATAAAAATTTGTGTGTCTGTGGGAAGGGGGCTGAGGCATGGGTGGGGAAAGTGGGTGCCCAACATCTAAACCAGGTCAGAGAAAGGAGATGGTTGGCACAGTGGACCTGTACTTCCTCTCTCTTGCCCATCTCCTTCCTTGGGTATATGGAGAGCTTTGGGAGAGAGCTTGTGATCCTGAGAAATCAAGCTTAGAGCTGTCCTTGGCTGGCCAGGCAGTGGCTGGTGGAGGAGGAGGAGGAGGACTGGAGGGGTTTTGTCATGAGCCAGGCTGAGCAGGAGGAGGAACAGGCTGCCGATTCAGACGGGGACTCTGAGTTGGACGTGGGGGAGGCCTTGGAGGGAGAAGGGGCCCCTGCAGAGGCAAGGGAAGGGCCTACCAGCGACTCCCCAGCTGACCCAGGCCCTGTACCTACAGCAGAGGAGTCCAATGCTCTTGGCTCGACAGAAGCGGCTGCTTCTGATTCCAGCCCAGAGCTTGCAGCAGATGCTCCCCCCACATTCCTCCAGAGGTAGCTGGAGAAGGTGGCAGTTCATAAATCAAAACGCCTGCTAGAGAAGCAGCTGAGATCAGAGGGCCTGCAGCTGCGAGCCCGGTCAATGGACACTTGATCAGCCCCAGCTGGGCTAAAGACTATTTAAGGCAGACGCTGGGAATGGGTGTTTACGGGGCACCAACTGTCATTCATCCGAGACTCTGCCTCCTGTCCAAGGGCTTGATACTTCTGAGTTCCTCTGCCTTTGTTTTGGGTGACATAACCTCCTTTTGCTTTATGGCCTTATTTATTTTATTGCCTGTGTTTGCTTTGGGTGCTGTAAACCCTTGCTTAATTTATGGTCCGCTCATTAAAAGGCCATCAAAACTCCAGTTGCCGCCTCTGTGTTGCTTGGCCTCCGCCTGACATTGACAGGTTTTTTTAAAGACCTGCGCAGCCTGACTGGAGCCACCAAGAAGGAAAGTTCCCCCCCCGAAAAGTAATGCCTGAGGTGGGGGGGCAGGGGTTGGAGAAACTCGCAAATAATCAAATCCGTGAATGTCAAACCCACAAATGAGGAGGACTGACTATAAATTCCATTTTAGCAAGTGTATTTTTTGTCCAGAAATAAAGAATAGCTTCTTAAAATGTTTTTTTACAAATGTAGCCAGATACATCAAATTTGGACATTACAAAAAAGAACAGTATTTATTTCTAAGGAATAGAACTGCTACCCAGAAAAGTCCTTTAAACCATTTCTGCTAGTTAATGATTAGTATTAAGTTGAGTTGTGTTTTTATAGGGGTTAAGGAGGATTTCAGTATTAGTTATTCCATATATAGCTCGCTCCATCCCAACAGATATTGACAATACAAGATCCACTTAAACTGTACATGCATGTGAGTGTAACATTTAACAACATCAGGTTTTTAAGTAATTGCCAACAGCTATAGGGATTTTTGCTTATTTCAGTACATGATTAGTTTATGGTTATTTGTAATGCTTGATTTAAATTGAAAAGTGATTTATCTACATTTGTCCAGGTGCTGCTGTCTCTGCTGTTGTTTCAGACATCAAGGAAGAAGCTGAGCAGCATCCACTATTTGCTCTTGGCTGGAATAATGAAGTATTCTGCTATAGGTATAAAACAGCTGGAACACTAATGAAGTGCAACTATTGTTGTCAATCAATAAAAACAGCCATAAACACCAAGCTAAGTACTGCATTCAGTGTGGAACATCATTTTAAAGTTGGCATTGCTCAGAATGGTGATATTCCTAGGTGGTTGATTTGCTTATGAAATGGTTTTTAGGTGTTTTAAATGTGTTTTGAATGTGAAGTGCCCTTTCCCCATTTTTGCCTCAGGATTTCTTTTTTTCTTTTTTGTCTTTCAGAGAGCACATCCTAAAAAATAAAAAAAATTCATGGAGATTATTTGAGGATCAAGGGGACAGATAAGAGGATCTGTACAGCAGCAGAGTGATGCCTCCCAGGGAAGCAACAGATAATTAATAGATAATTAACAGTATAACTGTTGAACTGCCTAATTCTCTGAAGTACTTCTTTGAGAGAATAAAAAAACTTTTTTTGTTGGCTGAGAAGTTGGAGAACTGTTAGTTTGTTGCTTCTTGAAAATGATAATAGCTTATCCAATGTTCTATTTTTTTACTATGGGGTATTGCTGTTGATACAGGGTGGGGTGGGTATAATTTATAGTTTATAGATCAAATTTTGTTTGGAGCCCTGGTGATGCAGTGGTTAAATGCTAGTACTGCAACCACAAGGTTGTGAGTTCAATCCTGCCGGGCTTCAAGGTTGACTCAGCCTTCCATCCTTCCGCAGGTCGGAAAATGAGTACCCAGCTTGTTGGGGGCAATTAGCTAAAATACATTGTAAACCGCTTAGATAACACTCAGTTGATAAGCAGTATAGAAATAAATGCTATTTCCTAGTTCCTTCCAGTGTATATTTCTTTCTGATCTCACTCACTCCCTTTCAGTAAGGTGGGTGAAAAATGGGGCTTTCAAAAATTCATGCAGCTGTTTTCTTCTATCCTAATGTTCCAAAGAGGAACAAGGTGGTAAAGGAAAGAATAAAATCACAGATGGGATTTCAGGCAAGGTTTTCACTGTGTGCATGGGCCTTCAAATTGCCTGTTGATTCATGGTGATCCTTGACTTTTGTAGGGTTTTCTTTAACAAGTAATACTCACCAATGGTTTTCTATTTCCTTCCTCTGAAATATTGCCTACAGTATCTGGTATTCACTGGGGTCTCCTATCCAAATATTAAGCAGGCCTGACATGACTTAGCTTCCAAAATCAGACAAGATTTATTGCTTTTCGGGTATTTAGGTCTTTTGTACAGCAGTAATATGTTTTAAACATAGTTAATGTACAAACATAATGGAATTTCATTTTTTTGTTAATCTTGCTTTCTCTGTTCTTAACAAAATGGCCATGATCCTTCATTGCCCAGCACCACATAAGAGTTCTGCAGTTGGAACTCTGCTATAGTTCCCTAGTCATCATGCCCAGAGTTCACAGTTTTGCTGTGATAGCCTCTACTGCCACTGTGATTCTGTGGCTGGTGGAATCACCTGGTAGAATCGAGGAGGATGAGGGAAACATTTGGCTATGGCCCATAGACAGACTGATGATAAGGTCTTGGCAGATGATGTCATTGGATCTCCCATGCCCTCCATCAGTCATGGAAGGGCCATTCAGTGGCACTATTGCAGCAAAACTGTAGGTCCTGAGGAAGAGTTTTGGTTGTTTCAGAGGATGGAAGAGAATATCAATTTCTATAATAATAAAGACAGACTTACATTTCCATTTGTCACTAACAGGATGCTGTCTAATCTATACTACAACTGTAAAATTCACTGCCACATAATATAGCGATGGCTGTCAACTTGGACAATTAAAAAGGCTTGGACAAAGGCTTTCAATGAAAGCTAGCATTGAAGTTTCAAAGTCTGGAATCCAAGGCAGTTTGTCTCTTCATATTAATAGCTGGGAATGCAAGACGGAATGTACAGTTGCCATCATATCCTGTTTTGGGACAGAGCTTGGTGATACTAGTTAATTAATTTGGTAATTAATCAGCCTGTTAGCTTACTGAGTGATGTGGCAGAATTCACTAGATTTCCCAGTTCATGCTGAAGTTAAGCCTATGTTTTAATAAGTTAGTTAATTTCAGAATGTTAGAATTCATAAGCCTGGGTGACTCTCTGGCAGATTCAGTAAAACAAAAGCTCTAGAGAGAAGAAGGATAAAGGATTGGAGAAAATGTGTCACATGGCTCTGTTTCTAGGCAGATTAATTCATTTGCTAGATCACTGTTGACTTGAAGAATAGTGAGAAAGAAAATGTTCTGGAAACCCAACAAAATAATAGCTAGGAAGCAATTGGAGAAGTGGAATTGGGGAACAATTGAGGAATAATAGAATGGAAGGCAAAGAGAAGAATTCTGCTAGGAAAAAGAAAGGCATGGGGACTGATTTGTATGCTCAGTCAATGAGCAGCTATGGGCTAAGTTTCTTCAGTCCTAAAAGGCTAGTGTCCTCCTATAATTGGTTTGTCTGTCTTTCTGGGTCTGGAGTGTGCTTTGTTGTGGCTGTTTTCAACTTTACTTATTTTAATATTTGATTCAGATTTCTATTTATTAGTGTTGTTATTATTTGCTGCAACAAACTCCTTTGTGACCCTCTAGAGTGTTTATTGTTGCTCACACAGTGCTAGGCACTTTTGTAGTTAAGTTAAAAGATTTACTAGACTCCCCATTTTTTCCTCACTTGCTTGTCTTCTCCTCTCTCTTCCCTTATTCTGCTTTCCATGAGTCCTTTGATTATTTGGGTCACATGCTTTGAGAAGATTGATAAGGTTGGTACAAGTTTATAGCAAAAAAATCCATTTGCTTAAACCTATATCCTCCCCATGTCTACTCACAATTAAATCCCAGTGAATTGTTTTGTAGTCTTCTAGTGGTTGTTATTGTTCATAGAGTGCTGAGTGCTAGACAGTTTTTGAGTGCTGGAAAGTTTTTCTTAACACCCCCCCCCCATTTCCTTCTTGACTTCTCCCTCCCTCTTCTCTCATATTATTATTTATTTATTTAATAAATATCTTTGCCTTTCTCCTAGAAAAAGACCCAAGATAGCTCACATGAGATTAAAAAACAAAGTGCAGAGCCACCTAAAGAAAAGGGTCTTTGTCTGCCAGTAGGAAGAGACCCTAGACTTAAATTTAGTTGGCAGTTCCACAGTCTGTGCATCTATCATTAAAATGCATATATATAATTAAATAAAGACATAAACCTGTAAAACCCATAGACAGTAGAATATAGAGCCTAAGATTCATGAGAGTGTCAGTCCATTTTCTTGTAATAAAATAAGGGAAATCCTGTTTCGATTTCAAGTCTGAGATGAAAGCCAGATGTTCCTTTAAAGAATGTAAACAAAACTGTAAAGAATAACCTCAAGTCACCCTGAGGTTTAGTACATTAGAGGCACCTGACAACAGGTAGGATGTGTATACTAACAATGATGTGTGCACTAGATTTAAGCATACCAAATGAAAAGATAAGATGTAAAGCTCTGGTTTGATAACCAAGCCACTGAGTGGACAACAGAAGAGAATAAAAGAGCTAAGTTAGAGCCGTGTAACTAGGCTGTTCCACTATGGGAACGAGAAGGCTTCCCGAGAAAATTTCCTGATAAACCCTGACATACTACCCTAAAATGTTGACTTTGGTAAGGTTAGGAGATATACGCTTACATGTGATTTATGCAGTTAAGACTTGCTTAAGAAGTGCTTATGGTTTGACCCTTGAATGCCTGTGCTACACAGAAGCCTGTTAAGAGTCGTAAAACTCCTCAAGCAGATGAAAATGGATGAGGATATGGTAAGGGATAAGATTATGCATACGTACAAGATTTTAGGAATTGTCTAACTCAACAGATATTTTGGAAATTATGCAATTGGAGAATACCTGATTAGGATGATGCAAGGAGAATGTTGCATCTTAACTGTTTTAGAAAGTGGGTGTTCTTACATACAAAGCCATTAAAGAGCTGAATAGAGAGATAAAGTCCATATGAATGTCCCGAGGAAAATGATGTGATGGCTATATGTATCAATATAGGATGCCTTGTACGTAATATAATGGAATAGTAATGCCTTACATATAATATTGTGGAATATAAGGAAGTAGAAAAGCCCAGATATTGCTGTGTTTGTGCTTCTCTCTAAGGGGAATATATATATGTATCTGTCCATTCGTATGAATATTTAGCCTGAAACAGTACCAAAAGAGTCTGTTCCTTCCCATGTAAATATGCTTGAACTCCAAGACGTGAAAATGTTTGAGTGGAGTGCTGATATTAATTTGACCTGTTTAACCACTGCCATAAGTTGGGAACTTTGGTGACCATAAGTTCATGAAGGTGACCTCAGAGAGAACCCAGAATTAGCTGATAAGTGGGAAGGACCTTCAGTCCATCAGTGTAAGAGAAAGAGGTGGGAAACCACACCTATGTCAGTAGACAGGGAGTAATTGCCAACCGCCCCAATACACATTCCTGAGCTCCTTCCCTTTGGTGGACCTTGTCCTATTCAAATACATATTCACATTGTGTCTGAGATCCTATATGACAGAGGGTGGCATAATAATTCTATGTGCAGAACTATGCTACAGATGGCCATTCGGTGTTCCCCAGACTTATTGCCGGTGCCTCCAGCAATTCTGTAGCTGAGAGAGCAGGGGATGGATCAGGGAAGCTTCTGACTATGTTGCTGTAGCCAGACACAGAATGATTACACCATCTCCTGAAATCTGCCAGGATTGTCCAGAGGTATCAGCAGATAATGTGATCATTCTGCATCTGACTATGGGGCCATACATGAAATTTGGTTGTTACAGAGTGGGAGGCATAAGGAATGCAGCCTCCACAATGGAAAAAAAAGAAGACATAGGCAGGTATAAGGTGTTTACATCTGGTTATGCCATTAAAAAATGCCACCTATGTTTGTCAACAATCTGCAGCACATAAATTAATGTAATGGTGCTAATTATGGGATATACCCCTGTATTTCTAGATGGACAGTTGCAAATACATGTCCATGGCTTTTTTCTGCATGGCAGCAGAAACTTCAGAAAGGTACTGTGGTCTGCTAGTTCAGTGGATTGGGCAAGTGTTACAAGGGAAATGATCACTATGTATGTATGTTCATCTGGGTGGCCAGCTATCCAAGCTAAAACACAGGCTTTGATATTGTTCTTAACAAATTGCCCTCAAGTCAACTTTCACTTATGATGACCCTATGAATGACAAACTTCTGTATCACTCTATCGTCAACATCCCTGTTTGGGTCTTGCAGACTGAGGGCTGTAGGTTCCTTTGTTACTGTGGTTCAGACCTGGACGTTGATAGCACTAAATATCCCTTTTGATATCAAATAATTTGACCTTTTCCTGGCACCCTGGCTCATGGGTTTACAAGGGTCCCCAGAAAGGTACGTACACAAGGAGCAGCCGTTAATGGCAGGGATTTCCAACTTCCCCTCTCAGGCGGGCATTTCAAAAGCCTTGGTCATTGCTCCGGGACCTGGCTTGTAGATCTCTTTAATCTCACAAGATGCTGGATTCGCACCCATAACTAGCAAGACCACGATAAGTGCCCATTGATTTGCACTTGGGCTGCACGATTGATCTACCCGCGCTGATCCTATCGTGGCAGCTTTGATCCTTTTCTGAGCCTTTTGTCCAGTTCAAAAACTTACTTTGTTCTCAACGTTTATGGCATGGCCCGCAGGCACAATTTCTGCGATATAAACCCCTAGTTCTGAGAGTTCAAAGAACTGCTTTTGAGTTTCATCCCGCCTTGCTGTTGGTCGGTGTGGCGAGTTCCCTCAGCAAACCACGCTGAGCTCCCTTTTTCTCCATCTTCCCAGGACTACATGATCAGGTGTCGTATTGCCCATCCCTAAGCTCTCCTTTTCCTCTCCTTTTCCTATTTCTAAGTTAGCAGTGTGTCTGTTGTCCTATATGTTGCTTTTCATTAGAGTAAACATTAATTGGTTTACTCTGAATTTGTCTAGCTCACTAACCTGACGCTGTATACATAGGGTGAAAGATCTCCGCTAATGTTGCCTTGCCTCTCGTTAGCCAGCGAGTGTGCTCTAGTTAATTTCCCCATTTGTGTTAATATTTGGATATTTGGGTGTCCCTCCTGGGATCCCCAAGGTACAGGGTAACACCTTGACTGAGTCTATCCATCTGTAATGCAATTTTTCTTTTTTCCTACTGCCTTCTACCTTACTAAGCATTATTGTCTTTTCTAGTCAGGTCTTCTCATGGTATATCCAAATCATGGCAATCTCAGTTTAGATATCTTGGCTTTTATGGAAAGGTCAGCCATGATTTACTTGTCTTCTTAGCAGCCCACAGTATCTGCAGAACTCTTCTCCAGCACTACATTTTAAATGAGTTAATTTTCTCCCTGTTAGATTTCTTCACTGTCCAACTTTTACTACCATACATAGAGATTGGAAAAACCATGGCATGGACAATCCTGGCTTTCAATGAAAAATCTTTACACTTCAGGATCTTGTCTAGTTCCTTCATAGCTGTCTTTTTGGTCTTAGTCTTTTCTGTTTTCTTGATTGCAGTCTCCATTCTGATGAATGACTGAGCCAAGGTATGGAAATTTGGAACTCTTTCAGTGTCTTCATCATCTTCTTTAAGGTTATATAAATCATCTGTGATCATTATTTTTGTTTTCTTCACATTCAACTGTACATCTGCCTTTGCATTTTCTGCCTTGACTTTCTTCGGTAATCATTCCAAGTCTTTGCTATTTTCTGCCATTGGTATGGTGTCATCTGCATATATTAAATTGTTGATGTTCCTTCTTCTAATTTTCATACCTCCTTCCTCTGAGTCTAATCCTACTTTATGTATGATATATTCAGCATTGAGCTTAAACAGACAGGGTGATTAAAATGCACTTTGCCTGATTCTCTTGCCAGTTGGAAACTGTTCTGTTTCTCCGTATTCTGTCCTGTATTCTTATCCTGAGTACAAGTTACGCATCAAGACAATAAAGTGTTCTGGCATACCCATTACTTTAAGAGGGATCCATAGTTTTTTGTGAGCTAAACAATCAAAGACTTTGCTATAATTTCTAAAGTTCAGGCTAATTTTCTTCTGAAATTCTTTGGTGTGATCCATTATCCAAAGTATGGTTGCAATATCATTCTTAGTACTACTTCCTTTCTTGAACCTAGCTCAGATGTCTGGCCTGTCTTGTTCCATATAGGTAACAATCTTTGCTGTGGAATACTGAGTATCACTTTGCTTGCATGAGATATCAATGAATGGTCCTGTGTTTACTGTACCAGAGCAGTTTCTGTCTCTGTAGCCTGAAGCAGCTCTATCGGTATGCCATCTGTTCCTGGTGATTTATTTGTCTCAAGTGCTCTGAGCACATCTTCTACTTCACTTTTAAAATTTGGAGGCTCATCTTCAGATGGTTCTCTCTTGAATGAATCTGTCATCCTTTCATCTCTTTCATATAGTTCTTCAATGTTTCCAATGGATTTTTATTTCTACTTAGTCATATAAGGTGCTTTGCTGCTGGTTGTAAAGCACCTCTATTCTCTCCACTCTGCTGGTTGTAAAGCACCTCCACTCTTGTAAAGCACCTCCACTCTTATTTTTACCTTTTATTTTTCATATCTTGTGGAAGGGGTCTCTTCTTCTTACTTTTCTGTTGTCTTCTTCTAGTTTTCTGCATCAATTATTATAATAATTCTTCTTGCCCCTGCACACAAGTCACTGAACAGTTTCATTCAAGGTACTGATCTTTGTTTCTGTCACCTTTTACTTTTGTTTCTCCTCTGTCCCTAACTGATTGAAGAGTTTAATCTGTCATCCATTGAGTCTTTTCTCTCTTTTTTCTTTTTGTTGCAGATAATGTCTTTTTGCATTCCTTCCTGACAACATCTCTGGCTTCAGTCTAGAGTTCTTCTGGCTCCTGGTCAATTAGGCTTAATAGGGAAGTTCTTCAGGTTGCATTTTGGCATAATGGTTGGTTTAATGTTCTTCCTTAGCTTTACTCATATTTAATCTTAAATACAGACTACTTAGACCCCAAAACTGGTACTGTTAGCCTCTTTGCAAGTCATTCAAAATCTATTGTAAGATGTTCAAGTACCCAAGTCTGAGCTATCTGAAAAGTTCACCTTTCATTGTGGTTTCTGTCAGTATCATTCCTTGGTAGAAACACTAATTAACAGATAGAAGCATTTCCAGTTTTACAAACCAAGCACAGAAATAATGATCTTGCCGAGCCTTTTCCATTGCATTTCTTCATTGCCATGGAATTCGAGTGCCTTCTAGTGGTGTGCTGCAAAGTAGCAATGAATGAAATGGCTAACGATACAGTTTTCCTCCAAGCTGCCCATACTGAATAACAGAACAGAAAGAAACATGTAGGCATGCACAATCTAGTCAGCATTTTAACTGGCAGCAAGGATGGCCTTCACCTTCCCAGTGGTAACTATTATAGAGCTTCCTGTTGATGCAAGGTATTTGGATTGAATATGTTAATATATTGGGTGAGTCTTGGAATGCTTGGGCTCCTGCTAGCAGTGAAACTGGGTATTAATTTTCTTTAAAAGCCCAGACTGATCTCTCCCAGATATGAATTATGATCAAGGAACAGATAGTCCTCCAGTTCCAGCTGTCCTAGATCTTTTCTATGTTACCCTATTTAGTATTGTTGAGAAACTTCTCTTCTTTAATTACACAGAAGTGCAATTAAAGATGAAATCTGTGCTATTAACTTCCCAGTTCCTGTTCCCAAGAGCAAGATAGGTTTCTTAAGTTTGTTTCCTATTCATTTCTAGAATGTGAGCATAGGATTGCACCCTCTAATCAGCAAGCTTTCTCCATCAAAATTTAAATAACTCCTGCTTCTCCTGCTCACCACACTATTGGCCCTTTAATTAGTTATTTCCTGCTTCATCCCAACCACAACAGGATCCTTAATTAATACTTTCACATTTTCAGGTAGAGCAAATCTAGTGTTTGGTTGGGAAAAAATGGAATTATATTTTAACTGGTGCAATTTTGGTTTTTTTAGGGGAAAAAATCTAAACATATTTTCACCAGAGGTGTATCTAGGGTGGGGCAAGTGGGTACATGCCCTGGGCACCAATGTCAGGGGAGTGCAAAAAAAGTTATGCTGGAAGATTTAGCAGAGGAGGAGGGTAGGTAGGGTAAGGGCGCAACTTCCACACTTGCGCTTGGCACTGTTTACGCTGGATACACCTCTGATTTTCACTCATTTGTGTCTTTCATTGAAAAAAGAAATTCAGCAAAAAAGAAAAACTTTGATATAGTGGGCAGCCATATAGCAGAATGGCATTGCAACCAGAAAATGGGACATAGCATTGCAAACTGTACAGATGGCAGAAACAACATCAACTCCCCTAAACTTACCATCAGTTGAATCAATAAACACTTTGCTAGTGCACATACTATCATTATATTTACAATTCTGAAAAAGCCAAATATCATGACTTGTAAATATGGGAGGACTAAAGGGAAAACACTGGACTTCAGCAGCAATAACTGAATAAAGGAATGAAATCAGTTACACAGAAAATTGTACAAAAAGACATAAAGGAACCCCTTAGCACATTTGAGACATTTGCCAGAAATTTCTACCATGAGCTTTTGTGAGCTCAGTCCACTTCTTCAGGTCTGAGTCCATGGAATTTTATGCTACTGAATTCCTTTATGTATTTTTATACTAAAACAAACTATCATGATTATGCTACAGAAAATGGTGTGGCACTAGCCATAAATATATTTTCTTAACTCTTAAACTTGGCAATATTGTATGCTAGTTTTGAGGAAACTTTCTCTGTGAAGTTGCTAGGAGGTACTTAAAATGAAAGAATGTTTAAACCAGAAGATAAATGTTAGATGTGGTCTTACTGTGTAGTGTACAGGTATGAGATTTAGGGCCAAATTACTGTTCTAGAAAATGTGTATATAATTTGATGGCTCCTAAGTTTTAATTGTGTTTGTTTTTATATTATCTGATTTACGGGGTGTTTCACTGAATTTGTTCATTAGCTTTTTGTTTAAATGCTTTTAAACCAGTCAACAAACTAACATTAAAACACACACATTTTAACTCCTTTTGAATTCAGTACCAGACTATTAATTCTGCCTGAACTCATCCACTAAGGGCCAGCTTCCAATTCCAGACAAGTACAAATCCAGCCATGAAAACAGCCATATAAGCAGACTCTCCACAAGATGCTACCAATAATTTAAATTCAGAAGAAGAATGAGTGACCGTCTGCTTCTGATATTGTCCTTGATTGCCAGCACATAGAACATGCAGCGAGGCATGATGATTTCAGCATCATTGAGAGTCTGGTTTCTCAGCTATATGGTCAACAAAGGGGACCTCAAAAGTGTAAAGCATTTGATTTTGGTAAACTGAGCTGTTTGAAATATGTCTTATGAATTTTATTAACTTTTTGTAAGTAGCTCAGAGTTTATTTTATGGAGAAAAGTGCTGTGCAAATTTTTAAACAAAGTTAAAGAAATATAAATATCCCTTTAACACACATCAAAATTGGGAACAGCATGCAAATCTGTCCTCTTTGTATCTCATGATCTTGGACCATAGGGAAATAACAATAAAGAATGCACAGAAAGCACATGGTACTTATAACCAAAGAGTTATTCTTAACCCTGAACATAACTCAGCAGTTTGAATGCCCAAAGTGACATATGCTATACTGGGAATCCTTTTGTAATGGACACATTTAACAACATAGTACCACTAATATGGCTGCTCAAGGGAGAAAGGAATACACAGTCAGTTCATGCAACTTTCTACTTTTATTTCAGTGGGAATTTAGCCCATCTTTTTTTTTCCAATGTAGTTTGTGCTGATCATGAATCATTCATACACAGAGCATTGTCACTGCATAAACAAAAGATCACTATCAGTTCCAAGGACTGCCTGACAAAAGCAGTGGGAGATGAGAAGAGGAATCACAAGGGACGTGGATACAACCAAATACACTTGGAGGTAAATATGGTTGTTGTGTGGATTCAGAGGAATTTGAGGGGTTGGAAGAGGTGGGAGAATGAAAGAGGTTGTATGATGGACACGTTCTGGAAGAGTCTGCTTATGCTACAGTCCTTGTTCGTAAACAAATCTTGGTGCTTCTCCTTATGGTAAAGACACCATTTGACAGGCACAGTAGGACTTGTTTGCTTCTGCCCATGATTGATCCTGTAATTTTGGGCTGGTGGGTATTTATGAAACTCAAAGAAGAAGGATCTTTCTTCACGTATTTCATCAGCCTCAATGGACAGCAGGTTCCTCCTGTGTCTCTGACCAAACATTATCTGAGGACAGTTTTTCCTTATGGTAATTCCAATATGTCCCTTAAAAGAGTTAGTCAAAATAGACTCTTGCATTGTGATATATGTGGATAACTGAGCACAGGTGGATTATAATATGGATAGCATGGTTTAGATTGCACTCCTATCTGCTGTTATCAACATATATGTTATACAACCAATATTAAATGAACTTAATAGAGAAAATCATTCATAGGACCACAATGTTATTGGGCCAGCTTTCTACTGCTGTAACATCAAAAGAGGTTTTAGATGCAGAACATTGCTTGGTTGGAGATGTTGCTAATGATCTGTCTGTAAATGCAACTCTCATTGCATTGTGCAATACTTCTAGATCTTTAGCAATCTTGTGTTAAGTTAATTTGGATGAAAAATATGTCTTTCAAATAAACTGGGACTTTTAGAGAACAGTGGCACACTTTGTGTACACTGTAAGAAACCTGTTGATTTATTGCTCATACTTCTTCCATATTTCTTTGGGCACAACCTTGATCAGTGCAGCTCATTCAGATTATTTCATATTCCTTTTATTCTCACTGGCATATTCAACATTTATGAATAGTCATATTCGTAGTAATTTTATGTAAGAGACACCTCTTTGCATGGAGCTTTGCAAGTCCAGGCAAAGTGCTGATAAATCTATTTGCAATATAAATCTATACAGATGCTAGGTATCATTTTTGCCTCAGAAGGTCAAGACAAATCTGTTCCCTTGGAAAGGGTCACTAAAGGGATTAAAACTCTTTGGATTTCTGCTTTTGAACCCTAAATGTGCTCAGTTAGACACAGGTTTCACTGAATCAATGAGGTTTACTTTCAATTAATTAGACTTAGGCCTTTTCTGCACTTTGATTTAGCGACGGGGCAGAGCATCCTCCGGCGAGGACGTTTGCACTTAGGGGTGGACTGGGTCCAGACTACTTTATGTATGTCCGGACTTCAGCCCGCTCCAGAACGACCAGAACTGGTGGTTCGCCGTGCTATTGAAAGACCGCTTAAAAGAGGTCTTTCAATAGCACAGAGCGCCCCAGTCCGTTGCTGCGCTAATGTGTAGATTTGCAGGCTCACACAAGTGCGAGGCTGCAAATCTTCCGGGGGCGGGCTTTAGGCTGGTGAGCTTCTTCGGTTTGTGGAGAGCCTCCACCAACCGGAAAGCGCTATTTTCGTCCCCGGAGAAGTATGTAGCGCGGGCACGCACTGCTCCGGATCAGCCTGGGTCAGCGGAGGGAGCATGCCAGCCCAGTAAGTATCAGAACGCCCCATTCCCCCCCCCAAAGTGTGAAAAAGCCCTAATACTAGATAGATCTGTAAAATTATTGCAGACTATTCTAATGATTCCAAATTGGACTATGCTGAAGTATATAGTTGGAGGATTCCTGACCATTGCATTTAAATTGAGGGCACCTATTACACAAGGTAGGATTAAGCTATACCCGTAAGGGTTACTATGATTTCTTTGAAGAAATATTTTTTCTCTCTCTAAGCAGGGCCCTGGTGGCGCAGTGGTTAAATGTTGGTACTGCGCCCACAATTTTATGAATTTGATCCTGCACGGCTCCAGGTTGACTCAGTCTTCCATCCTTCTGTAGGTCGGTAAAATGAGTACCTAGCTTGTTGGGGGCAATTAGCTAAAATACAATGTAAACAGCTTAGGGAATGTTTTGCACTGATAAGCGGTATAGAAATGTAACTGCTATTGCTATTGTTTAAAATATTTATATCCCACTCTTTATCTGAAGACCTCAGGGCAGCTTACAATAAAATCAACTGAATAAATAACTACAAAAGTTTAAGAAATTAAAAATATATTATACATAGAGAGAGGTGCCCCTTCAAGTACTGAGGTCCCAAGACATTTAGGGCTTTAAATATCATTGCTAGCATCTTGAATTCAGAGTGGAAATGTATTGACAGCCGGTGGAATTCCTTCAGAACAGTGTTATATGATATCTGAATGGAATTCCAGTGAGCAGTCTACTTGGTGCATTTCGCACTAGCTGAAGTTTCCAAGTTATCTTCAAGGGCAGCCCCACATAGAGTGCATTGCAGTAATCTAATGGGGGAGCTACCACTGCATGGAGTAGTCCAGCAAAGGTCATAGCTGACAAACCAGTTGAAACTGGGCTCAAGCACTCCGAGTTACTGGGTCTGTGTGGGCCTTCAGTGAGAAGGATGAATCTAGAAGTACTCCCAGACTACATACCTGCTCACTCACAGGGAATAAAACCCAACCCAGGGTAGGCAACCTGCCCAATTACTGGACTCAAGAACCACCAATCCATAGAGCCTCCATTTTATTGGGATTCAGCTTCAGATGGTCATCTTCATCCAGCTCATTGCAGCATTCAGGCAGTACTCCAGCACCTCCACAGACGCAGCCAACTCTGATGATAAAGAGAAGTAAACCTGAGCCTCATCAGCACACTGATAGCACCCAAACCCAGCACTCCTAATGACCTCTCCTACTGGCCTCATACAGATGTTAAGCAGCATGAGAGACAAAACTGAATGCTTGCTATCCTACAGCCCAACCCTGTGGTATCCCCATAGCACAATGGCCATGGGGCTAAGCAGGAGTCCTCCAATGCCATTCCCTGGAACCCACCTTGCAGATAGGAGTGGAACCGCTGTAAAACAGAACCTTCTACTCCCCTCTGCCAGAGCTGGTCCACTAGGATATCATGATCAATGGTATCAAAAGCCACTGAGAGATCCAGGAGAGTCAACAGGATAGCACTCCCCCGTTTTTACCCCGGAATAAGTCATCAGTAAGAGCAACCAAGACTATCTCAGTTCTGGCCACAAACCAGACCAAAATGTGTCTAGATAATCTGTTACAGATAAGCAGTGTTCTGGAGGTTCCTATCCATTTACTAGTTGCTAATTAGTACATTATTTAGCTGTCGAAAGAAGAGGGGAGAAAACCTTCCTGGAAGCCATTTGTTAGAGATTCACTTTACAAAGGCCTTGTAATTTTCTCTCTCTCTCTTTCAAATCAGGAGAAATCAAACTGGGGATGAGAGACAGTTATGACTTTTTTGGGCTGCCTAGAGCTAGAATTTAAAATGTCACGAAAAGAAATGTTCAGGTCTGCATATTCTTTCAGAAGTTTAAAATGTTGCAGACTAAAAACACATCCATCCTTTGTATGACAGAACTAGCCTTGGATCTCTCTGCCTATTTATTGCTGAATGCCAGCATCCCCTTAACATGTACAGATATATTTAGAATTATTAGTTTAATTTTGTCTTGAATGATAAGAGGAACCAGAAAGAATAAGTAGTGTAGGAGGAGAGAATTTTTTTTTTTAAAGTTGAGATGATACAAATGAAGCCATTAATTCTGGCCAATGTCAAGGGGGAAGATATTCTCAGGGTTTCTGAGGTAATTGCAAGCTGGTGAGGAATGATTTGTAAACATGGTAACCATGCAGGAGAAGGAAATAAATTGTGGGCTCATCAGCTGAGCTGTTTACTGGTTTTTTTTCTGTCATGTTTCATGTGAAAATTGAAGCTCACAAAAACAACACACAAAAATAGTGACTTTGGATGTTTATAGAATCATAGAATCATAGAAATGTAGAGTTGGAAGAGACCACAGGGGCCATCCAGTCCAACCCCCTGCCATGCAGGAACACCATCAAAGCACTCCTGACAGATGGCCATCCAGCCTCTGCTTAAAAACCTCCAAAGAAGGAGACTCCACTACACTCTGAGGCAGCAGATTCCACTGCCGGACAGCCCTGACTGTCAGGAAGTTCTTCCTGAGGTTCAAGTGGAATCTCCTTTCCTGCAGCTTGAATCCATTGCTCCTTGTCCTGGTCTCTGGAGCAGCAGAAAACAAGCCCTCTCCCTCCTCTACGTGGCATACTAGGAAGATTATAAGAAGTCATTCTTAAACCTAGACAAATCCTGGTGCAGCATTTCACGCCAAAGAGGAGCCAAAATTGGGAGATTTGACTCAAGCCATATAAAAAATTCTTCACTAGGCTGACTGGATTCCATGCCCCCCCCCCACATGGATTTGTTCCCACAAAGCAAACCTGAACAGATGAGCTTGTTGCTGCGGCTGGAGAAGATTGTCTGAAGAATGTTACTACTTACCCACTCTTCCCAATGACACAGAAAGGTCTTGACTGTTTCTCCAACCCCTCTGGGCTTTTATAATTTTTTTTTCCTAACAAGGAGAAGGTAAGATATCTGAACTTTTGTGTATGCATGTGATCAAGACAAAATGGTTGCCCTCATATAAACCTACAAGCCCTGATCCAGCATCAACAGTACAGTGGTCCCTCCACTTTTGCAAGGGTTCAGGGTGCAGAACTTTTCAAAAGTGGAAACACTGCAAATAATGCCCTCTGCAATCTCCATCTCATTCCCTTCCAGGGCTCCTTCCCCCATTCTCTTGCCTTTTGTACACCAGGGCCAAATGGAAGGGAATGGAAGTGGGGAGCTCTAGAGGGGAGAAGGGAGGCTAAGAGCCTTCACTCCCATTCCCTTCCTTTTTGTCTTGGCATGCATTCTCAGCGTCAGGGCCACAGGCAAGAGAATGGGAGGGGGAGCTCTAGAAGGGAGAATGAAAGTGTGCATACCCCCCCCCTTTTCCTTGCCTTTTGTCCTGGTGCTTGCATTCTTTCTCTGTTCCTAGCAAAATGCAAGGGAATGGGAGGAGGAGAATTGGTGGGGGGAGGTACGCATACACCTCGTGAATGATCAGATTTGCAAAGGTCAAACCCGCAAATGTGGTGGGAGGACTGTATATCTGTTTCTTCCATTTACTGGTGGGAAATCAACCTTTACTTAAGGAGGAAAGGCATTCTTTTGTTTGATGTTTGCAGGGAAGGTAGAATGGATGAATACAACAGCAATGCCATGGCAGAATAGAGAAGCCAGCAAAAAAAAAAAAAAACACGGTTAAAGAATGTTACATAAGGTTTTTAAAATGGCAATGGCCATTCTGCTCTTACTTTTCTTTTTAAAGGCTAGCCCGAGATAAGTGATATGGGAGCACCTGGCCACTGAAGAGAGTTTTAAAAACAATGTGCCACAATTTCCACAGAGTGCCATTAAGGAGGAGAGAATTAGCTGTGCCACATCTCATGTGCTGATCACCATCCTCATCCTCTGATGTACGCTCAACCACATTTCAGGGATGCACTATCCAGCAGGGAAAACCTTAAGTTTGCCAGTGATGCATATGTCTAGTACTAGAGAAATTCAATGTCCCACAAAATGAATTCCCTAAAAAAGGATACCAAGGCCCCTCACCAGTGTGCAAAATAGCAGTTTGGGAAGGGGAATTCTGGACAGAAAACCAGCCAAAGCAGCAGGGATTTAGAAGCCCAATAAATAACCCTCTCCTCACATCTAGTCTGCTTTTGGTTAAAAAAAAAAAAACACCTGCAAAGGAAAAAAATCACCTAATGTTTGCCCTGAGAATGAGTGTGCTAGCCTTCTTCCTAGGTGCCTCCTTTTCCTGGCTTCAGGTTTTGGTTTAGGTCTCTGCAGACTGTGCTGTGACAGTCTCATTTGGTTGTCAGACTGATAATGGCCTCAACAAGCCTGTGCCTAGAAGCCTGCTCTCCTAAAATCTGCTTCTACTAAAACCCACTGATGTATTCTAGAAAAACCCACTCAACAGATCTTTGCACCAAGCCTTTCATGTTGACTCAAAACCACACTCTTATTTTAAATGTATCTACAACAATAGGAAACATGAATTTTGCAATGCTCCTTGAAGATGTAAAAGCATTAAGAAGATATTGAGGCTTCCCCCAAAGCCAGTGCCCCATGTGGGATTATTTTTCAAGATAAAGTCATTTACATAGCTTCCCTCTGTGAGACATCTTTGGTTTATTCAGTAGGATAAATAAAAGCCTCGCAGGTACTCTCCTTTATACTGCAATATGTGTAGTCGACAGGAAAGCTTACTCGATTCGTTAATATTTAATACAATGCTGGGGAAAGCAAAGGTTCCTTATGAGCTACCTTGCTGCTTCAAATCTCATTGCCCACCTCAAATACATTTCTGACATGGAGAAAGTAACCTTTACTCACACTAAACAACCCTCTCTTCCCTTGGGCTTCTCAAATGATGATCAGCTAAGTTTCTTTATTCATCCGCTCTCTGACCTTACCTTTGGAGTTTGCCAAGGAAGTTCTAATTATCAAGAAAGATGACAATTCCTGTGATGAACTACTTTAATTTCCCTCTGTTTTTCTGCCCAGCATGGTTTGGTAAGTGTGCTAAATAATGTCCTCAGTGTCATTATTTTGCAATGCAATTAGATAAGCCAGAACAATAATAATCTGTGTACAAATAAATTCCAAACTTTATGATTTTTTTTCAAATGGCAGAAGGGGCAAATCTGCACCATCCAATTTGTTTTTTAGGACAGAATTCTACATTAGCAGGCAAAGACTGTAGCATCATTGCATGTATATGTTGGTTTACCTTCTTTGTCCAATCTGTCACCTCAATACTTTAACTGGCAAGGACTGAATCCCACTTGCACAGACTCTGCCCCTGTTTTTAAAGTCCCCAACAGGGGTATAGCTATGAAGGAAGGGGAAATATAAGGACGTTGCCCACCAAATCAGAATTTTGCCCTTTGATGAAATTTTCTTTCAGTTCCCAAGTTTCTAGGATTGCAGTAACTTCAAACTTCAATTAAGCATTTAGAGATGTTTTTTAGGCATCCAAAGAAAAAGGACAGGCAAAGTTATCAAAGGAATGCAAAGACAGCAAATGTAAGAATTCAAGGTGTGAACAGTTTTCAGTATCTCATTCGCTGCGGTGGTAGAAATTTGGGGACTGAAGGAATGTTTCATTGGGGGCAGAATTCCTATTGGTGGCCAATGCCATCATTTTGTCACTTTTGGGGGGTCCCAAGAGGAGCGCCCAGATTGCCAAATAAAATACAAATTGGGGGGAAATTAGCTGGAGCACTCTTTTGGCTAACGAGAGGCAGGATAACTTTGCAAGGATCTTGAAACCCAATGTCTACGGCTTCAGGTCAGGGAACAGGCATGTAAATTTAGAAGTAACCAAAAATAACAGTTTTATTGAAAAACGACAGAAAATAAATAACACACACACGCACTAACTAACTGGAAAACAGAATTGGAGAGCTTAAGGATAGGCAATACGACACCTGGTCTCGTTGTCCTGGCGAAGGAGAGATGGGGTTCCGAAGAAGAAAGCTCAGCGTGGCTGGCTGAGGGGAGTTCCTTAGACAACCAGCAGCAAGGCGGGATGGATGTCCAGGGTGATCCAAGGAGTCCGAAGACCGTTTGGAAATGAGGGGTTTTTATAGGGGAGTTTGTACCTACCGGCTATGGCAAGCCGGGTGAGAACAAAAGGAGCTTTGGCGCTGGACAAAGGATTTGGAAAGGTCAATTTTAACATGATGAGCTTAACGCTTGATGACAATAGTTTAAATGTCTTGTTTACCGGACTGGCTCTGCTGAGAGCCACGCAGCTATTGTGAAGTTTGCAAGTGGAAGTTCCCTGAAGCTACGAGTGAAGCTTGGGTTGCTGGCCTCAATAGAGTCTGGAATGTGAAACCATTAGCGGCCGCACTCATGTCCGTGCTTGTCCGGAGAACCTCGCAAACACGTGGAGTGGGGTGACTGAAAACTAATCCAGCTAAGGCCGAATTGTTTGATATCAAAGTGATATCTGGGTGTCCTCACCTACCGTGCCATACCGGAAGTTACAATCTACAACCTTGAATAATGCCCCAGTGTAGTCTAGGAGCTTTTCAGTAATTTACATAATCTCTAGATTGACCTACCCAGTACTGTTGAGAGTGTTGTTACCTGCTGTGACCCACTATCAGCACCAAAAAACTCAAGAGGGCATCTTGACTTATTTGAGGAAGGAATTTGATTGAAGCAACTTAGGAGAGAAGCGATTAAGTGGTTAAATTTTCCCATAGGGGACAAAGGTGACCAGTAGAGGTCTCAAGGCCCATTTTTGAGTCTCAAGAACTGCCCTTGTTTCCTTGCATCTAAGGGCAAGAGGAGGAATCTTAGGGCGAGAGCACTGCCTTGAAATAAAAAAAGAAAGTCATGTGTTGCTGTCCCACACTGCTGCAGGCTATACTTTCTTTAAGGGGTCTACCTAGCTATCTCATCTCCGTCCTCTTTCTCAGATGGTGGCCAGAATCAGGGCTCAGGTGCAAGGAGCGATCAGCCCTGGAAAATACTGAGCTGCCTCAGTAGTCACTGCCTCAGTAGCCATTGAATTTGGCACTACAGCATTCCTGCTTGGTGGCCTTTCTTATCTTATTGTTAATTTTTACAGTTCTGTCCTCGTCTGCCTCCGTGTACCCTAAATGGTTGAAGCTGCAGTACAATTTCTTGTCTTGGTCTGAGGTGCATATGGGTTAGATATTATGAGCAAAAAGCTTGATACAAAAGGCTTTTTTCACCAGTGCTGCTATTAATTAGGCACATAATTCCTTTTTTCTTTTAATTCTTGATTTCATTTTTCTCTCTTATTGTCTTTCTCTTCCTCTCACCTCTTGGTTAAATGCAGTACATCTCTGTTTCTCTTCCTCTGTCTCTCAACTCTTTCTTCTTCCTTTGCAAACCCTGCATACATTCATCTTCTCCTTTGTTCCTTAGTTTTTTTCCTGTTGTTCTCCCCTCTGCTTCTGGTCCTTCCCTCCCCACCCAACTTTCCTTCTCCCCCAATTCACATCATCTCTTAGCTGCACTCATCTTCTCCCTTGGGCTGTAGTCCTCTCTTTGCTCTCAGTTATAACTGTGTTTTCCATCTTCCCCCATCTCTCTTTTTCTCACCCTGTTTCTTCTATTACTCATCATAATTCTTCCATCCCTTTCTTTCCGGCTGTTCTGCCTTTACTGCCCCCGCCCTGAAAACCATGAAACCATGACTGAGATATGTTAGATTTTAGCATTTTAAAGCTTTAAGTCTCATTACATTCAAAAAGGCTCATCTGAATAGGCATGTATCTATTGGATTGGCTTGTTGTTGTCTTTTGCCTTGTTGGTTTCTTTTTGCTGTTGTTGTTGTCATCAACATCATCATAATCTCCCCTTCCTTCAAATATTGGGTGATTTTTGATATCATTTTGAGAATGAGGTATGATTCTATGATCTGACTTGTAACAAAATGTGATCAGTGAAAGACATTTGTTAACTGGAGCAACCCATAAAAAATAGGAGTTTGGAACATGCTTTGTTTGTTTGGAGAAGTTTTGTTAGTTGGGCTGTAACTGTAATTCCCATTTGAGAGAGCTGACTTTGCATTTTTTATTTGAATCACAGGCTCTGAGCAACCATGATTGATGTTTATGGTAGTAAGCTTTATGACGTCACAAGTAACTGTTGCCTGTGGCATCACTAGGGCCATTTCCGCACTAGACTGTTATAGCGCTATTATTCCACTTGCAACATCCTATGGAATCCTGGAGTTTGCAGTTTCAGGAAGGGCCGGCCACTGCAAACCCCAGGATTCCATAGGATGTTGCAAGTGGAATAATAGTGCTATAACAGTTTAGTGTGGAAATGGCCTAGGATCTGCTTCTTTTCACACATCACTCACCTTGTTCCTGTATGTAGGAACAATGGCAGTAGTAGTGGTATTAATACGGGTAGTACTGGTTTCAAACCATTATGACTCAGTCTGCTCCTGAGGAGCTTTGCCATCTTGAGCTGGAAAGATACTGTTCAATAGCTGAGAGAAAATGGAAGGCTCAGTTTTGGGAACCTGAAAATGTCATCTGAAGCCCATTCATGCCACACAATTATAGTGCTATGATTCCATTTTAAGTACCATGGCATCCAGGTGTTTGTAGTTTGGTCAGAGGCACCAGCAGAGCTCTCTAGAGAAGAATTCTAAATGCCCCTCCTTAAATTGCCAATTCTAGGATTCCATAGGATGCTGCTACAGCAATTAAAGTGGAACCACACTGCTAGAATTCTGTTGTGTGAATGGGCTTGGAAAAAGTGAGCGTTGCCCTTCCCAATGCCTCTTTTCTACACAAGAATGTCATAGAGAAATATTACTGTTTTCTCCTTGCTGCCGTTGACATAGAATCATAGAAGTGTAGAGTTGGAAGAGAACACAGGGGCCATCCAGTCCAACCCCCTGCCATGCAGGAACACCATCAGCAGCTCTTATCTCTATACATTATGGGCTAAAGAAATGGGCATAAATATCCATAAAGCAAAAGACTTGTGGGTAGGCCCATACGAACAACCACAGCAATAATCTTTTAGCACTGCAAACTACCATATAATGCTGAGTTGCGTGTAGCTTATATTGCCAAGGTTATTGTTTTTGTTTCTTAATGTAAATTGGGGTTCCAGAGCCTGTAGTCTGTCTCACCAGGTTGGTGTTGGTATATATGTGTGTGTGTTGGGGGGGCATCTAGAGTGATCGGGGCCTCAAAAACAGCCTTTGGGGTGCTACATATGGCACACTTTATCACTCCAATCTAGATGAAGCCCACACTTCTTGAAGAGATTTGCCATTGACCAAATATGTTTTTTCCCTCAACCTTGCTATTGGCAGCTGTAACAATATTTTGAGTCATTATAATAGGCTCCGCTGGCTAAAATTAATATTTTTTGAAAGACAATCTGCCAGGTATAATCTAGAATGGTTGTCCATTCAGATTAAAATAATGATTTTTTTAAAAAAAATTAGCAGCTCCCCCTCGCTACACAAATCTGAACAATCATTGAACATAATCTGTGCACTGGAAAATGCTCCAGCATCTGGCAAGTTATTAATAAATTGCATACAATCTGTAAAGGAGGGGAATCCAAATGAGTGAATAAACCATCTGCTCCACAGCATTAATCCTTGTGGTGCTTTGAATCTTTTGGCATTATACTTAAAGTCAAGAAAGGTTTAATATTACAGAGAATTGAACTGCTAGGCAGCCAAAGTACAAAATATATACATGAGCCCCAAACAGCAATTATTCTATGTGGAAGAAAATTGGTTGACAGAACATATAACAAATGAGTGATACAGACATAAATGTTACACATAACCCAAAGGCATGTGCCCTCCTGATGGAATCTATGTTGCTACTTCATTGCTGCTTAATTCTCTCAGGCCTGGCAAGCTTCCACATTGTGAACGTGGCTGCTTGTAAAAGGCTTAAAGATCTGTTCGGTGGCAATGGCCCCATTAAAGCCATGTATCTAGATAATGAAGCTTGGAAATCTCTGTTCATGGCTTCTTGCCTGGCTACTGGCTACTAAAGAGCCAAACTGGAACTTGAGTTAAATGAATCTTTGTATTAAAGCATGTGGGTTTTAAAAAAAAATACAAATAGCATCATCTGTGGAGAAGAGATGGATGATTATGAGGATTGCTGGAGGTGAAGAGGGGAGGATGTAAGGCTTTCTTCCCTTGTTGTCATCTTGAGAAAGATCTCTCCTTCCTCTGTGCATTTGGAGAAAGTCCCCCACTGGGATCAAGCATGTGGATGCTTCTGACTTGTTCTGCACCAGCACATCTGGGATGACAGAAAGGTTTTCTCATGTATGTTTGGTAGAGGAAGCAGCTGGGAAGTAACTAGTTACACACACACAGTTACTTGTAATTAACGTCTTTTTCTAGTATCTGAAGTAGTTTGCCATATTACTTGGTTATCTGGGCTTTATGAAGATTCTGGGCTCCTTATTCTATCTACCCCAGTCCATTTCCACAGTTAGCTGGGCTGGAAGCAGCTCTTTCCCAGACTGATCCCTCTATCCTCCTCATTCATTCCTCTTTCTCTCCACGTGAGTCTGTTTTTCAGTGAGAGGAATTCTCCACATCAGCAGCTGATGTGGCTGAGAGGAATGAGATTGCTTTCGGCAAGAGGAACTGATTCGATAGATAACCAACATTTATTTCCCCTTCCCCCACATACATTTGTGTGTGTTTCTGTGGAACGAATATCTTTTCCAAGTTTGGCTCCAATTTGGGAACTTAAGTTTTGACACCTTCTCTTCTATCTCTTCTTGATGCCACTTCCATGCGTACTTTGATCTATTGTTGTTAGAAGATCAAAATGAATAAAGAAGAATCAGTGTGGTATTTTTAACATGAAGACTGATTTTATTTTATTGATTAAAATATTTCCATCCCATATTGAAAGGTCTCAGGATGGTGAATGGGTAAAATCAGTACAAGAAAGGCTAAATCAATTTAAAATAATGCAAATAATAGAAATAGACTAAAATATATTAAACCAACTTAACACATTAAAACAGGTTTAAAAGATTAAAACAGTTTAAAACTACAGTCAGCCCTTCAAATTGGTAGGTATGACTTTACAGATTTGATTATTTGCAAGTTTCCCCAACCCCTGCCCATGCTACTTCAGGTACTTTTTTTCCTGGGGAACCTTCCCTCTTGGCAGCTCTGATCAGGCCATGGAGCCCTTTAAAAACTCACCTCTGGTCCTCGTCCTCGTCCTCCTCTTCCACTAGCTGCTGCCTGGCCAGCTAAGGATGGCTCACACCCCAATTTCTCAGCATCATGAACCCTCTCCTGATACCCCTCACACCCAAGGAAGAACATAAGCAAAAGAAAGGATGTACAGGGCCATCAGGCTGACCCACCCCCCTTCCCTCTCCTTTTCCTGATCTGATTTGGACCCTTTCCCACAGACAGACAGACAGACAGACAGAGACATAAACATATGCTTTGATATTTGTGGTTTTTCCGCTTTTGTGGGGGTCCTGTGCCTCTAACCCTAGCAAATGTGGAGGGTTGACTGTATAAGCCTAAGTTTTCTGGAGTAAGTCAGTGAGGCCCAAAGGCTTTAATAAACAGCCATATTCTTATTTGCCACCTAAATGAAGCTAGTGTTGGTGTCAGTTGGGCCTCCAAGGAGAAGGCATTCCACAATTGAGATGCCGTGGCTGAGAAAGCCCTCTCTAATGTCCTCACAGTATATTGATCTCATTGGTGGGACAAAGAAGATGGCCTCATATATAAAGATTGATCCAGGATTACTCCCAAGCAGCACACCTGCTCCTTTGGAGGAATGCGGCCCCATCCAGGACAAGCTGCTTGCCCAATTCCTTGACCTGAGATCCATGAATCCACAGAGTCTCTGGCCCTTTTTGCACGGGCTTTCTCTTGCTAAATAGCCCCGTGAGCCTCGTGGGAATGGGAGCATCGCTCTGCACGACGCACTCCCACTTCCGCGGTGCTCATGGGGCTGAAGCGGCACAAGCGCGGTGTTTTTATTTTCGACTTGAAGCGAAAATCACCCGCGCTCGCACAACGCTCCTGGCGCCCACGCGCACTTACCTGCTATGCGGAACGTTGAGGAGGCGGCCGGGTTGTGCTTCCTTCCCTCTGCGGGGCCTACAGCTCCCACAGGCCCCTGCGGAAAGAAGGAAGGGGCGCTAGCGTGACGGACGCGCCAGCAGGAAGCGCCTGCGGAAGGAACGAGGGGGGAAGTGGCAGCCTCCCGGAGGAGCCTTCTCGCGCAAGATGCCCTCCCCCCTCGCGCAAGAAGGCAAAGTGTGAAAAGGGCCTCTGTCTTATTTGGATTCAGCTTCAGTTCAGCTTTATTTCATTGGTCGTTGTACAATGTTCATGCTTTGGTCCAGCAACCACACAGCCCCAGCTGATGCTGATGACAAAGAGAAATAGAGTCGAGTGTCATCACTCTACTTATTGCACCCAGCTCTGGAACTCCTAATGACTTCACCTGCATCTTCATGTAGATATTGAAAAATGTGGGACATATGATAGAAACCTGTAGTGCTACACAGCTCAATAAACACAGGACTCAAGGAATCTTCCTCTACTATTCTCCACATCTGACTCTCCTGTAGATAGGAGTGGAATTGCTATTTGTCATGCCCTTGCCCTAAGACCCAGACAAGTCTCTTCCCAGCAGCCATACCCCAGAAACATGAAAAGGCAGTACTTATGGCATCCAGTGCAGGAGATAAAGGGAGAGGCCAGGCCTTGGTCAGTGCTTATATGGGAAGGGCTCATTAATTAGGACACAGCTGGCCAGGATACTGAGGCTATATAATCAGAGGTCTCAACAACAGAAGGTTGCTGGAAACTACTGATGCTATTGGTGGTGACAGCTGTGTGTTCACTACCTATGTGCTTTGGACCTTGGAGTTTGATACTTTGCTCGAATTATCAGTTTGGCTTTTGGACTGCTCTCTTTCTGGACTGTTGTTGTGTTTTACTGAGTTTACTTCAACCCTGAAGCTGTTTTATGGAGCTGTTGTTAGCTAGTCAATTAGGCAGCTGAGGAACCTTGCTGGACTGTGCTTTGTACTCCTATACCACAGAATCAGTCCAGTATAATACCATAATCAATGGTATGAAAAGCCTGTGGAAGATCCAGGAAGACCAATATGTTAGCATTCACCCTGTATTTCCCCCAAACTAGGTTGTCAATCAAAGCAATTATGGCTGTTTCCATTCCCTAGTCTGAAATGGGTCCAGATAGTCTGTTTCCTCCAAGAATGTCTGAAGTTGCCCAAGCACCACAACCTTATGCTCAGAAGTTTCCTGGCCTCTATGCACTTTCTTGCCCTGAAAAGGAATGTTTGTAATAAGGCTGTAGCAATCATATACCTTTCAGTCAAGGGAAGCCCTTTTCAGGAGAGAGTGCATCACACTGTCCTTAGAAGCAGTAGACTCTTCCCTGAGAGAAGTGTTTACCACTCTCAGAACCCACACAGTCAATCCTGCTCTGCTAATGGGCAAAGATCAAGCTTATATGTGGTGGGATGTACTGATTCAAGTGTCTTATCCACATCATCAGGCCACAATAACTGGAACTAATACCAGAAAATCTGATTAGATGGTGGACTGGACTCCTTTCTAAATTCTGTTGTAAGCATGGTGTTATTAGTGCTGAGTAAATACCAATAAATTTCTCCTTGAAGTTTCTGGCAAATTTTCCATAGGAGCTAGCCATGAGTTCCATTCCTGATCTCTCTGGACCCAGTCTCAGAAAGCTTCTCATCACTTAGAACAATCATGTTGTGTGGGAAGTTGGGGGAAAAATTATAGAAGTACTAGTGTATTTACCTGGCATTGCCCAGGATTTTATTTTCTCATAGGTAACACTTGTTAGAAATGCCTTAGTAGTTACCTTACCTTACTTTAGGAATTAGATGCAGTTGAAATACACAGACTTGATATCCTGTGTCTCTAATTCCCCAAACTGTATTGTCCAGTATCTGTAACTTTTCCCCATATTTCCCAATCCAATCTGTCTTCAGAGTTATTAACATACACAGGTTTGGTTTCTGAGGGAATACATTGTCCTCTTCCTTCTTGCTGCTAGGCCTTGTCTCCACAGCAACTGGCCAGGCCCAAGAGCTCTCTGGCTGAGAAGTCTAAAGGCCCCTCCCTAAACTGCCAACCCCAGGATTCCATAGAATCTTCACAGCTAGCCAATCAGATGAGGTCTTCTCACTTGACACAGCCAGTCATATGAAGTCTTCACCTACCTGACACAGACAAACTCACAAAATCATAAAGTTTGACATTAGATAATATATATTAGATAACATGATATAGATAATACTAATAATTAGATAATACATTAGATAATATGATATTTTTTGGCCCATTTGACTGCTGTATAATAGGCACAATGAAGAGTCTTTTCATCAGTGCCACATGCACTCTGTCACCCAGTCTATTTCATAGTCCACAGTTCTATAAACTGAAATAAATTATGGTCTCCACAGCACCAGGTTGGGCATTTAGTAGCAACTGTATCTGTGACCTTTTCCCATCTCACTATTCCATAGTGACACAAAGGCTTCAATTGAATCGCTAGCCCTGTCAGCTGGAAAATCCCCCAGAACATTCAGGACTCCTTCAGGTTCCATAAGTCTCAGTATGTTTCAGTGGAGACTAGATTTCTCAAGTCTCAGTCCTGTACTGCAGTGTTTTTGTGAAGTGACAAGACCCAAAATATGTTTTGACTATGAATCTATGGGTGCAGTTGGGGTGAGTTAGCCTAAAGTTCATGAATATAGGCTGGAATTGTATTAGTGACATGCATTATATGACTTTGTGAAATTGCTGTATTCTGCTGACAGAAGTGGACATAGAGTTGTGCATCTGGTAACGTGTGAGTAGATGCACAAAAGGTACATTGCATAATACAATGCAGAACTCATTCATGGAAGCCTGTTGTGCAGTGCTACTATTCTGTATGAGGGTTATGTAATGCTAGTGTAGCATATGTTGACAAATGGATATTTATGTTATGATGAAGGGTTTGTATTTGTGCCTTGATTTCTGGAGGAATAAGAATATATTTGATTTGATTTAAAGGGAGAGTTAGTTTGTATAAAAAGATATTTACTAAAAATTAATAATCTCAACATCTTAAACTTTGTGAAAGAAAGGGGAATATTCTGGAGTTGCATATTCAGACTTGCATTCTAGACTTTAAGAAAGCTGATTTCAGTAAACTTAGGGAAATATTAGGTGCATCCCACGATCAGGCATGCTAAAAGAGAAGGGAGTTTATGATGGGTTGGAGTTTCTTAAAAATGAGATATTGAAGGCACAATTTCAAACAATTCCATCGAGAAGGAAAAATAGGAGGTGTCTAAAGAAACCAGGATGGATGTTTAAAGAACTTTGAGATGAACTAAAATTTAAAAGGACCATGTACAAGAAATGGAAAAAGGGGGGAAATCTCCAAAGAGGAATTCAAACAAATAGCCAGGATGTGTAGAGCAAAAAGAAAAAGAAAAGCTAAACTACAGAATGAACTCAGGCTTGCTAGAGAGGTTAAAAACAATAAAAAGGGCTTTTTTGGTTATTTCTGTAACACAGAATAGGTAAAGAGATAATAAAGGAATACCTGGCTACTCTCAATGAATTCAAGTCACCAGGACCAGATGAACTACATCCCAAAGAATTAAAAAAACTGGCAGAAGTAATTTCAGAACCACTGACAATAATCTTTGAGAGTTTCTGGAGATCAGGAGAAGTTCCAGCAGACTGGAGGAGGGCAAATGTTGTCCCCTTCTTCAAAAAGGGGACTCAAACAATCACCACCCAATCAGCCTGACATCAATACCAGGAAAAGTCCTAGAGCAGATAATTAAACAGACAGTCTGTAAGGTCTTAGAAAGGAATGCCATGATCACTAAAAGTCAACATGGGTTTCTCAAAAACAAGTCATGCTGGACTAATCTGATCTCTTTTTTTGACAGAGTTACAAGCTTGGTGGATGGGGAGAATGCTGTGGATGTAGTGTATCTTGATTTCAGTAAGGCCTTTGACAAGGTCCCCCATGATATTCTTGCAAACAAGGTTGTAAAATGTAGGTTAGACAATGCTACTGGTAAATGGATTTGTAATTGGCTAATGGCTGAACCCTAAGAGTGCTCACCAATGGCTCCTCTTCATCCTAGAAAGAAGTGACTAATGGGGTGCTACAGGGTTCTCTCCTGAGCTCAGTGCTGTTCAATATCTTTATCAATGACTTGGATGATCGAATAAATGGCATGCTCATCCAATTTGCAGATGATGCCAAATTAGGAGGAATAGCTAATACTCCAGAGGACAGGATCAGGATTCAGAA
This sequence comes from Ctenosaura bakeri, assembly GCA_948474755.1. NCBI lineage: Eukaryota > Metazoa > Chordata > Lepidosauria > Squamata > Iguanidae > Ctenosaura > Ctenosaura bakeri. The sequence goes on from CAOLHI010002860.1 coordinate 148,088, forward strand.
TGACTTGTCAGATTAGAGAGCTGGGCCAAAACTAACCAAATGAATTTTAACAGGGAGAAATATAGGGTACTGCACTTAGGAGGAAAGAATGAAATGCACAAATATAGATTGGATGAAACTTGGATTGAAAACAGCACATTTGAAAGGGATCTAGGAGTCTTAGTGGACCACAAGCTGAACATGAGTCAACAGTGTGATGTGGCAGCTGAAAAAGCCAATGTAATTCTAGGTTGCATCAATAGGAGTATAGTGTTGAGATCAAGGGAAGTAATAATACCACTCTATTCTGCTATGGTTAGACCCCACCTGGAATACTGTGTCCAGTGCTGGGCACCACAATTCAAGAAGGATATTCACAAGCAGGAGCGTGTCCAGAGAAGGGTGGCCAAGATGATCAAAAGTCTGGTGAAGGGTCTGGAAACCATGCCCTAAGAGGAGTGGCTTACAGAGCTAGGTACGTTTAGCCCGATGAAACAAAGATTAAGAGATGACATGATAGACATGTTTAAATATTTGAAGGGATGTCATATTGAAGATAGAGCAAGCTTGTTTTCTGCTGCTCCAGAGACTAGGAAACAAAGCAATGGATTCAAACAACAGAAAAGGGATTTCACCTAAACGTCAGGAAGAATTTCCTGATGGTAAAAGCTGTTCAACAGTGGAATATGCTATGTCAGAGTATGGTGGAATCACCTTCTCTGGAGGTTTTTAAACAGAGGCTGGATGGTCATTTGCTGGGGGTGCTTTGAGTGTGTATTCCTGCATGGCAGGGAGTTGGACTCGATGGCCATTGTGATCTCTTCCAGCTGTATGATTCTATGATTCTGTTTGCCATGTTTTTATTCATTTATTTATTCATTCATTCATTTATTTATTTATATCCCGCCTCTCCACATGGATCGAGGTGGCGAACAACTTACAAATAGCATGTATTTCTATACATGCCCCCAACGAGCTGGGTACTCATTTTACTGACCTGCGGAAGGATGGAAGGCTGAGTCAACCTTGGAGCCTGGCAGGGTCAAACTCACAACCTTGTGGCTTGTAGTACTGGCATTTAACCACTGTGCCATGTCCTGCCAATGGGCTTCAGATGTTTTTGTGTCAAGATTGTTCTGCAATGTTTGGTAATTTCTAAAAATGAATTGTTGTGTCAAATTTGTTAGTAAGACAAATGAATAGATTGTAATGAACTATAGTGGCCAAATCATTGTTCTTGATTATTTCAAGGTGACAAAATGTAGGAAATGACTAGGGTGCTTATCACACTAGTCAGTTGTCTTGGGTCATTCTATTTGAAAACCACATCTCCTGTATTGGGAAAGTTAATGGAATAGCAATGCATGCTTTTGCACCATCTCTGTATTTGCATTCCAATCATGCTAGTTCCTGTGTTTGCTTTATTGCACTTGAAATGTGATGATACAATTTATACCACCTTATTTTGTCCTCCTCCTGGTCCACTTTTTTTTTTTTTAATGGGAAACAAGGAGCATAATGATGCTCTTATGACATGATACTCTTATGACACCCACTTTCTGCCTTGATTGGGAACATGAGCATGCAACACCACCACTTCCATCATTGTTTTCTATGCTTTCTCCCATGTACCAGCACTTGCCTACTTCTGCTTTCATTAGTACTCTTTAAACTTTTGTGTAGTTACTCTTAATTTACACTTTAAACTTTTCCTGAAGCTCTGGATTTCTTTGGGCATTAATGCTTAATAGGATTACGTTGGAATTGCACTACTGTGCTACTCCCCTTACAAAAAAATAAAATAAAATGATAGAAAAAATACATCAGAGAACAAAGAACAAATGTGCAGTGTTTTCTTGGGAACTTTTGGGAAAATTGGTGTCCTTCCAGGCCAACCACCTGAAGTGAGCCATTTCCGCACTAGACTGTTACAGTGCTATTATTCTACTTTCAGCATCCTATGGAATCCTGGAGTTTGCAGTCATGAGGTTTGCAGCCTCAAGGTCTCTCCCTAAACTGCAAATCACAGGATTCCATAGGATGTTGAAAGTGGAATAATAGCACTTAACAGTCTAGTACAGAAATGACTGTAGTCTGAGGTTTCTGTGCCGGAGATCCTTGGGAATCCTCAAGGAGGAACAATGAAGCCACACGCAAACTGATCCAACTATTCTTCCAATATCACTAGAAAGTGGAATGAAACATTTACACCCAAAGTGGTTATTAAACTGTAGTAAGAATAGGATGTCATTAATGGATTATTCCAAATAAGAAAAGAATTTATTTCCAAATGATCCAACAGTGGTACAGCATGCTATATGTCCAGGAGAGTCACAATGTCATGTGATAAACTCCAGGCAGAAATGATCCTAACAGAGGGCAATTACAGTGTAATTCTGTCAGATGATAAACTCTTAAATATCTGATGTCAAGATCTTTGTGCATGTATGTGTTAGTAGCATTTGCCTATGTAGGACTGGGCCCTGTGTACTTTGCATAGTATTTGTTTAGGAGGTGGTACAGGAAAGCTATGCTGTTGTACTCTCTCAAGTATTCATAGACACACAATTATTTTCCAACTTTTACATATGGGCACCCCTAGTAATCCAACTCTGTGACGCCACATAGGCCTGCTTTGATCTCAGGTTTTTGCCCTGGGAAGTTGCTAAGCTGACAACCCTAAAATAAGTGCCTAATTTTATAGATGTCACTTAATAAAGGATAACATTACTGCTCTGGGAGTGTAACTGTAATGTATTACTTACTTTTGTAACTACAGTAGTGTGGCCAAATCAACTGATAGAGGAAGAGCACTGGATGGACCAAGTCTTGCACTCTGTTGTGTGTGTTGAAATGATGATAAGGTGGATGAGAAGAGAAGAGAGTGTTTTCTACCACAGACAGGCAGCATATAGCATTTAAAAACTATCATTATAATGCTATTTTTGGCATTGTAATTATAATGTGAATTAAATTATTTTAAAGTAATTTCCCAGGAAGTGGTGGGAAGTAGCAATGGCTGTGGTTTCCTGTGAACAAAGCCATGGAGTTTCCTGCTCTCTCTGTATTCATATCATGGCCAGAATCATTCTAAGAATGTCTTATGGAGTATGTACACTTGGTTACAAGTCCTGGTAACTAGATTTATTTTGGTTCTGAATCTAGTTGCTGGCAGTGACTAGCTTTTATGCATTACAGCTGTTCTTCTACTTTCTAGATGTGTGACAGTAGTTACTCTTTCCCTCTTAATTTTTCACTAATTCTGGGGTTATGGAATTTCAGGCCTCGAAGAATCCCTAATTTTAAGTTTAATTGCATGGCTTTAATATATTTGGTGGATGGAATGAGAAAGGATAGAGTAAGAATAAATGGTCCATTTTCACAATGCTGAAATGTGTATTGTGATGTTTTCGAAGGATCTCTATTTGGACTGATGCTTTTAAACTTGTTCACAAATAATGTAGAGTTTGCACTGAGCATTGTATTAGTCAGGTTTGTGACCAAGACTCCAAAATATGTAGGGTGGCTCAAAAAAAGAAAAATGGGGGGGGGCAATGAAGATCTCCAGAAATATTTCTCCAAAGTGGGAAAATGGGGAAGTGGAAAAGTGAAAATGGCCATTAAAGGAGCAAACATTTGACAATTGACAAATTCCATATTTGGGATCATTGATAGGATCACAATACCTTTATATCAATCTGTACTGCATCCATGTTTGGAATACTTGAACAGACAGTATCATAGTGCTTTCCTATAAATTTGTGGGATAACCATTCTGGATATGTTCTGGACACTGCACCTCTATTGGAGACCTCAAAAAGATGCAAATAAGGGCAACCAAAATGGCCAAGGAGCAAAAGTAATTCTCTTAGAAGAAAGTTTATAACATTTGATGTTTTTACATCAAATAAGCTAGTGGTTAGCACCACACATTGTGGTAATAAATTCCATAAAGTTTATGTACCTCAGTCATTTCTCAGTTAGTCACCTTTGTCCTAAACTAAGAAGAGTCACATGTTCTAATCCTTCACCATATAGAATGTGATCCACTGTTTTATCATTCCCTTTTCTTTCCTGCGTCTTATACAGACCTCATCAGTGAACATGTGATGTTAGTATATTTGTGCCCCACCTTTTACTACCTGCAATCTAATCTAATTCAATTAAATTTCATCTAATGATCTAAATACATAAGTATGGTTTTGTAAAATTTATAAGTCCAGTAATCCCCATACAGAATATATTCAATGCCAGTGGTTAATCACATGTACATGCAGTAAATAGTTTTGTTAAGTAGTGCAATCTGAGCTAACAAAAAGTTTTCAGTAACATCTTCAGGTTAGCTGCTGGTTACATCAGTTTCAATTGATTGCCCATGTTAGAATATTAACACTAAAACACTTCATGTATGGTTACAGTACATAAATTTATCAGAGAGTGACAGTGCTGAGAGCAGTATTGATTTCCATGTGAATGGAGTATGAATCTACTCCACATTTTAGTCTAGCCTTTAAAGGAGTTGTCCAAGGTGCTGAACTCTATCTCCCAAATAGGTTCCAAAATAGGTTCAGCACTTTGGATAGCTCCTTCGCAGCAATCCAGAACCTGGAGTAGATTCATTGACCACTGACATGAGAGTTGCCACTGGGAGAGACCTGCCACAGGCATTGTAGAAAATTATGGTATTTAGATTAAAATATTAGATAATCAGATAATGCTGGGCTACTAATAAATACAGGATGGGGATTAATAAAAATAGCTCACCAATTGTGGTGCTCATTCAAACTAGTCCAAATTATGTGACATCATATTAACAATTCAGAGAAACTTTGTGCACCACTATCTGCAGTATCTGGAGCATAGTGGTGATATGGACGCTAGGTGTTGCTGTTGTCCATGACTAGGAAGGAATAATCAGCAAAGTGAACCTTCTAGTGACTCAGAATTCAAGCTGAAGGAACAGCGAAACAATTTACTCTTGTAGAATTTGACTGCAGATTCAGCATCGCTATGTATTTGTCTTTTTCTAGAGAGCAGTGCTAGTGAAACAAAAGTACAACATAAGGAAATAAAGTTCCAAACCTTTATTTTGCTGCAGCTTTGGTGTGCCTTTAATCAGAAAAGTGTGCTTGCTGATCTCAGAGGATTTGGAATCTGCTGTTGCTGCTATATCCATTAGAGAGGATAGATCTAAAAAAACTGACAGCTCACAGCCCATCTATTGTGTTGTTAAACGTATGAAAACGTCTGGACCTGCAGCATAGTGCATGATAGTGGACAATGGAGGAGCTGAATGGGCAGACAGTAAGTGAAGTGCTGACATTTGAACTTGGAATTGAAAATCTTCTTGCATTGTGTTGTCTGGACATAGAAACCGTCAATGTTAATTTTCCTAGTTTCCTCTAAAGGAAATGTTGCTTCTGAGAGCTGAATTGGCATTAGGGTGTGACCTATTTTCAGATGTTGGTATAAACCTTTTATGGTTTTATCTTTGGTAGGATAAAGTGGAATACAAATTGTTAAAAAGAAGTAATTAGAAGATAGAAAATGATGGAGGGCAGAATAAGATACCAGGTTTAGCTTCTGAAAAATCATTCAACAAAGAGAGTTCCATTACAATTCTGATAAAAGCAAAGGATGTCCCCAGAGATCTGGCCGACTCAACATCAGCATTATTTTTGGGGATTCCATTAACAGTGGTCCTGCATTTGTTTGGAATATCAACACTGTCAAATGTTTTTGAAAGCTTGGACAAAGATTTGAGGTAAATGCAACAGATATTGACAAAGAACATGGAAACAATTGGTGAAGCACCACTGCAGTAATTATTTTGTACAAACCAGGACGCTACAGCTGTAAAGGTGGAAGGTGCTCTGTAAACACTTCAGACTGGAAACAAGAACATGTGACACAATTGAGTGTCCAGTAACATCCTTTGAACCTTGCACCAAAGAGGTGGATTATGTAAATATATGCAATTCAGCCCTGAGACCATATTAGATCTGATGAAGCTAAAGGAGGGCAGAGAATGGCATGCTTAAATGGCCATATCCTTGAATGGGCACTCCCTGATAAATTCTTTCAGCAATTTCAACCTGGATTAGCCCTTTTAACATACTTCTGTTTAAGGACTGTAAATTTCAGGTCAACAGCAAAATGTCTAGAAGAGAATACATCCCACTGGATTCAGAATGCTGCTATTTAGAACTGGGTTGAATGTCAGAACATGGCTACCACTCTGGGAAGATGAAGATGTGCTGTTTCAGATGAAGACAATGGACAAAAAGACCACGCCAAAATGGACTTATGCCTCTTTCACACAGGAAATCTACTACTAAGCGAATTTTCCTGATCTATGCCAGTTCTGAGTAAACATCTCTGTCACAATGGACAATGTTCTGACTTTTGATCTGGAATCCTTCAAAGAACTGCTTCGGACATGCTTGCTCATATTTCTGCGATATGGTCTTCCTGTCTCTGAAAATTGCAATCTACTCATAGCCTCAGATTTAAACTCTGCTCACTGATGAAGCTCACATATCCCATAAGTTCTATTCATAGAGGTTTTGGTGGCTCTGATTTAGCACTTCTAACTCAATATTCCCCAAGAGTGCAATGGCACCTGGAATGTGCATGAACTAGTTCAGGAAAGCAGTTGTTTGTAAACTAATTGAAAAAGATGAGATTTGAGGGTGAGCTAGGAACTTAGGAGAACTGGTATTGGCTATTCTGACCAGTTTCCCACTCTGTATATGTAATTCATCCATTGAAGTTTTTCAGGACAGAACTGAACTCAAATGCTTGTTCTAGTAGGGTTCCAGAAATGACTTCGTTTTAGTGGAGACTACAGTAAAAGCCCATTTGAAGAAGCTGATTCCTAGAATGATCTGATTTCATCTTGTGAGAGGGAAGGAAGTTCCCCTTGAATCGTCTTGTGAGAGGGAGGGAAGTTCCCCTTGAATCCAAGTGGTGCTTTGAACATGCCCTGGAAAAGTGAAAAATTGGCTGCACTGGTGATTTCCTAACAACATCACAACACTGACTAAGAAGTAGCACTGCCAGGCACAAGATCTCATTCAAGAAATCCTTAGCCAGCTTCTGCAAATATATGGGTGTCTTGAATGCCTTTTTCAAGGCCAGAGGGACCTGGCTCAGGTGTGTTCAGGCCTTTGGTAGGCCAGGGTTGGAAAATGCTGGCTCATCTCAACCTTTATGTTGACCTCTGGTTTCTAGACTAAAGAATCAGGCTTGATCTTCAGAGTTTGCTTAGTTTAGAAAAAAATGACTAAGTCATAAACCTATCGGTTTATAAAAGCTTTTTGGAAATCAAGTTATATAATATTTACCAAACTAAATTAACTTCTATGGTTGCTGTCAATCTGAAGAATCTCCAAATGTTGGTGAGGCATGACTTGTTTCTGCAGAAGCTGTAATGGCTCTTCCACCAAAACTGTTCTTCTGTGTGCTTGGTAATCTGTAATGTTTTTATCACCAATTTTCCAGAAAGAGAATATGATGCTGAACTGGCATTCAGACTGGAAATGTGAAACAATGTTGGAATGTGCCCATCAATTTTTGTCTTGGCATTCCTGTGTTAACAGATATTGCATTCTTCCTCCTGCCATTAAAATGGTCAAAAGACTTTGCTACTGTGTGTTTCTAAAATACAGAACTGTGTTCTGAGTGTACATGCCAAATTTCATTCATATATCTCACAATTAAACAGAAGCCCTCTGACAGAAACAAAACATGCAAACATACAAGTACACCATGCAAATTTGGCCAGTTAAATCAAAAGACTTACTTTGCTCGGGCAACTTTTCAATGGATTAATTGATGTATCGATTCACTTTATTTATGTTTCACTTTATTTTTCACTTGTCCCCCACAACTGGCACTCAAGGCAACCCAAGGAATACCAAAAAAGTTTGTGTTGTAGAATATACATGCTGATTGATCTGGCAAAAACTAAGATTGAATTCCTTCTAGTTGAATAACAGTCTGCTTTTATGAAGAGTTAGAGGGAAGCTCGTGCCAATCAGAGTAATGTATGTTCTTAGGCATGATATCAGCAATCACTCCAGGCATTCCACAGCAGGATTAAGAGAACAGGAAATGTAGAGGATTTATTTCATTTAATAATATATATTCTGCCAAGAAGTTAAGGGCATATATGAAGATCATGGACAGTGTCCCATACAGGAGCTGACCAGCTCCACTTCTACCTAGATTCAGAAAATTATCTAAATATGAAAATGTTATCCTACCTAGGGAGACTGATCATGCATTTTTATAAATAAACTAGTTGTAGTACCCAGTATTTTTCAGAATTATTAAGCAGCATCACTGATGATTCACTTTTGACTGCATTGGAGGACAAGTGCCTGTCTGTCTGGTCACTCAAACATTCCTCATGTTGCACATCCATCTCTGTTGCCTTAGAGAGGACATGCCTCGCCTGATAGGTCACCACATATACAACTCTGGATTAATGAAAAATATAACTGCCCCTGCCAGCTCTCCCCCCATTTCATGCATACCACACAACTTAACATTTAAGTCAGAGCATCACCAACACACTCTCCAAATCTCCAAAAATCCAGTGAAAAAAAATAATTGAGGAATTACCCCAGAGTCTCTCCAAAGTGACTTTCATGCATAGTACCTACGGTAAGCTATATTTTAAATCAGATCATCCCAATCATGCCATCCAAGTTTGATGAAAATGCATCCAATTGTTCTCATATGATGCAAGAACATACAAGCAGGCAGACAGGAATTTGATTTTATTTATTTAGATATAGCAGTCAGATTTAGCACACTGTCATCTACAGTGATTGACAGCAGTCCTTCAGAGTGTTGATTGGGAGATGCTATGGATTAGACGTGAGAGCTTCTGACTTCAAAACATATGTTTTCCCATTGTTTGGGCATAAGCAAAGACCACCTAAGCTTGTATCGAGTTAGCCTCTTCTGCCAATGGAATGACTTCTTTCAGCAAAGTGGGGAGAGGCACTTCCATTTGGAACAGATTTGAGGAGAGCATGAGGAGTTACAGTGAGAGAGAAGAAGAGGTAAATCAGCTTTTAAGAGCCTATGCTGATGATAGCACTGCTGCTGGTAGGGTCTCCCATGCCATACAAGCTTTTGTTGAGGAGCTAGACTAAGCAGTGGGTGACATTGATGGAAGATCTCTCAAAGGCAATAGCAGTGGTGCCATAGCTAACATTTGTTAGTACTCCACAGAAGGAGGCACCAATAAACCACCTCTGACTCTTTTACCATGAAAATCCTATGATGAGACAATCCAAAGTGAAGCAAGAGACTGTGTTGGAAGATGAGCCTTCCAGATTGGAAGACACTTGGCTAGCTGTTGAGATGAGCAGAGGACAAGTACAGGTATCGTTGTGCCTAAAGATGCAGCTGGACTCAAGCTGAAAGGACACTGAGTTGCTGATGTCCTCAGAGTTAAAGGAAAGGCTGAAGCTGCACAACAGATATAATAGAAACATGGAATATGAGAAGCATGAATCATGGGAAGCTAGACATTGTAAAACAAGAAATGGATCATATAAAGATGACAGTATTTTGTGTGAGTAAGGTAACTGAACAGGAGTGGGATATGTTCAATTAGATAATTACACAATGTTTTACTCAGGAAATGAAAATCTAAGATGAATCTGAGAGCAAATCAAGCCTGAACTCTCCCTAGAAGCCAAGGAGACTAAAATGAACTCTTGTACTTTGGACATATCATGAAAGCATATGACTCATTAGAAAAAAACCCATAATGTATGGTGAACAAAAGAGAAAGATCACATTACAGGTGGATAGATTCAGACAAGGAAGCCACAGCTTTGAGTCTGCAAGACCTGAACAAATTTGTAGATAACAGGATGTCTTGAAGGTTTCTCATCCATAAAGTCACCATAAATTGAAGTTGACTTGATGGTAATTAACAACAACCATTGCTTTCATGTCCCATTTAATATTATACCATCATAGGATGTATGGGAGAAGTGTGCGAGTCAGTATTTGGCTGAAATAGATTTTTACACAGAAGATCTCTGCAGAAGATGAATTGCACCTGAGTGTTCTGAAAGACTAAGCTGGGAAATCTCAGCAGGAGTAGGAATCATCATCTTTTTGAGGTTGGGGAACACCACTGAGATGGTGGGAAAGTGACACCATACTGGGGCATCAGTATGTGGGTGAACAACCAGTTTGCAATGGTGACAAGGAGAAGATGGTCCAGAGGGTTTCTGCTGCATTTTTGCCCTAGGAAGGTGCTCCTCACCATGGCCAGCCTTGATTACCCACACTCCTTCTGGTTGGTAATGCCACAAAAGGCAGGCATTGTGAGCATCAATCTGGGTTTCCCTTAAAAGGATGGAGATAAAGATGCCCCTTCTCCCCATGCTTACAAGAGTACTGAAGGAGGGCAATGAGCTCAGTTTTCGTGGAGGATTCACTTCTAGAATTTGCCTTATTCAAAATCTAGCCTGGAATTTGTTAAACATTACCAGACTAAAACTGGGAAGACCCAGACAGAAATCCTCATTCAGCCATGCAGAGGCCTTGGGGTTATTACATCTAAGCTTAGCCTGCCTCATAGAGTTTTTGTGCAAATTGGATGAGGAAAAACCACACAGACCACCCCAAGCTCTTTGGACAAAGCAGGGGGAGGAGTATTAATATAAATTGCATAAAGTAAATAAACAATGATGCTGGCAATGCCTCATTTCTTCATTGCTGAGGCAAGTATATTTAAATTATCATAGCTACCTACAAGTAAAAATATACATATGTAATTTGTTAAATACTTTTTACAATAAAAATTATATCATGAATGTATATCATAGATGTAATTTATTTGAAGATGAATTTCTGTTCAATGAAAACAAAAGAGTTCCATCAAAAGCTCTCTGGCAGATACAGAAAGGTAACTGTATTTACCCATCCCGTCACATGATGTCGCTCTCTGCTCAAATATGTTTAAGGGGGACAAAGACTCTTCCTGCTTTGTCATCAGGAATCATTTGGTGCTTGAAACTGGAGGGACAAAAAGAGTATGAGCAGGCTGGATACAGTTTTTAAAAATTATTTTACAAAGGTGTACCACAAAAGGGAGGAATTACCTGAAACACTTCTGAGAAGATTGGTCCATGTTGAGACTCTACAATGAGGAGAAGGCAGCTGCTGCATCTGATTCTGCTCCACACTGCCTGGGAAATGGGGAGTGGCCAGCTCCATTATTCTGTGCCGGAGGAATCCCAGCATGGCACCTTTGTGGGCCGCATTGCCCAGGACCTGGGGCTGGAGGTGAGTGAGCTGGTGCCTCGTCTGTTCCGGATGGAATCCCAAGGTGGAGGGGACTATTTTGAGGTAAATGTTCAGAATGGGGTTTTGTTTGTGAATTCCCGCATAGATAGGGAGAGGCTGTGTGCCAAGAACCTTTTGTGCACCATTCACCTGGAGGTGATTATAGACAAACCTCTGAGGGTCTTCCATGTAGAGGTGGAGATCAAGGACATAAATGACAATGCTCCTGTTTTCTCAGCAAGTAAACAATCTCTCAGTGTTGCAGAATCAATACTGCCAGGTACACGTTTTCCTATGAATGGAGCATCAGATGCAGACATTGGTTCCAATGCTCAGCTGAAGTACAAGCTTAGTTCCACAGAATACTTTGTTGTTGAAAGAAAAATCAATGAGCAGCACAGTGCATCACTAGTGCTTGTTTTGAACAAACCCCTGGACAGAGAGAAAATACCTGTTCACCATTTATTGCTCACTGCTGTTGATGAGGGTCAACCTGAACTCACAGGCACAGTCCATCTTGAGATAACTGTGATGGATGCAAATGATAATGCACCTGTATTTAACCAGTCTGTTTATAAGGTAAAATTATTAGAAAATGTGATAGATGGAACACTGGTTATTAATCTCAATGCAACAGACTTGGATGAAGGAATGAATAAAGAAATCTCTTACTCTTTCAGTAATCATGACCTTTCCAATATATTTAGTATACAGTCTGATACAGGTGAGATCAGAGTGAAAGGAAAAATAGATTTTGAACATACTAGTGTTTACAATATTGAAATTGAGGCAAAGGATAAGGGTAGTCCTCCTTTGTCTGGACACTGCACTATTCTTGTTGAAATTTTAGATATGAATGACAATGCACCTGAAATGTCGTTGAAGCTGATGCTGGTGCCATTGCCTGAGGATTCCTCACCAGGGGCAGTGGTGGCCCTGATCAGCATCTCAGACATAGATTCTGGGTCTAATGGACAGGTGAACTGCTCTCTGTGGCCCACTGGACTTCCATTCAAGCTTGTGTCTACCTTCAAAAATTACTACTCACTGGTGCTGGCTGAGCCTGTGGATCGAGAACTGGTGGCTGAGTATGCTTTGGTAGTTGTGGCCCAGGACCAAGGAGATCCATCACTATCAGCTAGCAGCAGCCTGGTCGTGCCCATCAATGATGTGAATGACAATGCACCTGTTTTTCCTCAACCTTCTTACACAGTCTTTGTGAAGGAGAACAATCCACCAGGTGCTCATATCTTCACAATGTCTGCCTCAGATCCAGATGCGGCTGAGAATGCTCTAATTAGCTACTGGCTGGATGAGAAGCTCTGGCCACTCTCAAGTTACATCTCAGTGCACTCAGAGAGTGGGAAGCTTTATGCCTTGCAGCCTTTGGATTATGAGGAGATGAAGCTGCTGGAGTTCCAGGTGAGAGCCAAGGATGCTGGAATGCCTTCCTTATGCAGCAACGTGACAGTGCAGGTCTTTGTGGTGGATGAGAATGACAATGCCCCAACAGTATCTGGATTACAGGAGGCCCCTCTCCTGCTGATGGTTCCTGCCATGGCTGGGCACTTAGTGGGCAAGATCCACGCCCTAGATGCTGACTCAGGCTACAATGCCTGGCTGCACTATGAGCTCCATGAGTTGACCAATGGACCCTGGCAAGTAGGGCTGTATAGTGGAGAGATCAGTACCAGGCGTGCTGTGGGTGAGGCTGAGGGTAGCAGTAGCCAGACTCTGCTGGTGCTGGTCAAGGACCATGGGAAGCCTCCACAGTCAACCACTACCACGCTGAGTGTGTCTCTTGTGATGAACACTCAGGTAGTCCATGCTGATGCTCGGCTTCCCAGGACAGGAAGTAGTTCAGGACTTCTGAAAGGAAATGTTAATATCTACTTAATTATTGCCATATGCTCAGTGTCCAGTTTGTTCCTCCTTGTCATCATCTTGTATGTTGCCCAGCGTTGCCAAGACCAAACAGAAGAGGCAATGGTATATGGTCCTGGCACAGCCACACTTGTGTGTACTAGTGAGGTGGGCAGCTGGTCATATTCAAATCGCCACAGCCACATCTTGGCAGGAGTGAGTGGGGAGGCCGGTGCCAAAAGTGACCTCATGGTTTTTACCCCCAACATTCCTGTCTTTGCAGAGAATGGGGAGGTGGGGAATATGACAGAGTTGGTTCCAGATTCATCTGAACAGGTGAGTTCCTAATATTCTCCATTTCAATTTTGGATTGGTTATTGCTTTCCTGAGGGGAACTGAAAATGTTTTCAATACTCAGTGGGGGGAAAACAGTAGTACTTCAACCTTTTAAAAATGTATTTTGGTTTGAGATCTTTTCATCTTGACTTTTGGGCAGCAAAAAGGAAACATTGCTTTGTATGGAAATCAGCCATGTGAGATCAGGAATTCCAGCCCAGAATATATTGAGATTTGAGTAAGAAAGAACACTACTAAAAGGGGATGAAAGATACTGGACAATCACTGGCTCTGCTGTAATTTGAAATTATCTGTTGACAATCATGTTTGGGCAGCAGGAATAAAACTAAGTTGTTCCGATACTTTTAGTTAACCCAGTGCCCATAGGTAATAAATGATAAAGTATACAAAAAGTGAAATAAGTGATAGATCCCAAAATAGTACATATTATTAAAACTCTCACCTTGCCTTTTTTATTTTTGTTGTTGTGTGTCTTCAAGTCCTTTCTGACTTATGACAACCTTAAGACAAATCTATCACAGGGTTTTCTTGGCAAGATTTGTTCAGAGGAGGTTTACTTTTGCCCTCCTTTGAGGCTGAGAGTGAGTTGCCCAAGGTCACTCATTTGGTTTCCACAGCTGAGCAGGGATTCAAACCCTGGTCTCCCAGTGTCCAGCACTCAAACCACTATACCATGCTGACTCTCTTTTTAGTCTTAGGTTGTATTATTATACATATTTAATTGGGAGTAAGCTCCTGAACTTAGCGGTGTATAGTTTTGAGTAAAATTGTACTGTCTACCATCTTTCCTCAAGTATTCTGCTTCTTACCAAGGGAACATCCTTCATAAACCAAACCTCCCCTCGAAGTACAGCCTTCAGCACAGTAAACACACAAACTCTGCATGTCTGCAATAGATGTACATTATAGCATTCAGCACAAGAAGAATGCCCCGTGCATGGAGACAGGCAAGCAAAGGACATAAAAGGCACGCAAGATCAATTCAATGACTTCGGTGTAACATGGTATCTAGTCACAATATATCTCAAAGCCACAATATATTGCATAATAATATCCCAGAGATGATAGAATGGAGGAAACAGTTTTCATCATTTATGTAAGAGTATTAAAAGCTGAAAAAAACAGTAAGAGTAGAGCTTGGCATGGAGCACAAGTCCATGAGAGAGGTACTAGACAATGGCTTAGGACATAAAACTGAACTTGACTGCATCAATAGAAGTAATAAGAGACACGAGTCTCTGGGTGACAGAAAAGTGCAGGGCCATATGTAGACACAGGAAATATTCCAGATTGCAGGCTGTTGTATGTTAGGTAAAGCGAACCATACCAGCCTTGGAATTGTATGCTCTATGGCCATTGAACTTCTATAAAATCTCACTGGTAACAAAAGTGATGGGCAAACACTTTGGCAGACAAAGTAGCAAAGGGTTTCATGACCTGCATGAGAATTTGAGGTGCTTCCAAGGATGCTCTAAGGAGTCTGCAAAGATCCCTCATGGTCAAACTAACAATTGCTGCTAACTATCAAATCAAAGATGAAGAAGGTATGCCATCAGAAGCAGCTATAAGATATAACAGCGAAGGATTCAGAACTCTGAGGAAAGGATCATGACAGTGAAAGCAGCTGGAAAGAAAAGCTCTGGTCTATACATATGTCCATAATTTACCAGGATGTTATTATTGGGAACACTGTAACCTACTCAAGTTTGAGCATGTTCCTGACACATTAGCAGCATCAAGTGTGCTTGAATCCCAGTTGACACAACTGGTCAGTCAAACTGGATGAAAAGAATTCCATGATCATCAGTTTTCAACACACTGTTCAGAATAATGGAGTTTAAATTGCACCCTTTGACATATCATTTACAGAAGACATTTTGGAAATACAGTCAGCCTTCCATATTTGCAGATTCTTTATCTGTGGATTCAGCCAACCACATGTTGAAGATATTCCAAGTAAGTAAATAAAAAAATATCCAAAAAGGAAACTTTGATTTTGCTGTTTTATATAGGTGACATCATTTTACTACACCATTGTACATAGTGGGACTTGAGTATCCACAAATTTTGATATCTGCAGGGCATCCTGGAACCAAATCCTAGTGGATACTGAGGGCCCACAAAATAAACTCATTTGAAATATGGCAATGGAGAAGAGTTCTAAGGATGGTGGGTTGCTAAAAAGACAAATGAATGGGTTCTAGAGCAAATCAGTCCTAGAAGGTATGGAGGCTGTCATTCTGTTCACAGATGAAATGTGAACATGGAAGATCTAGACAGGAACATGTCAACAACTGAATACATTACTGACATATGCAGTGAGTACACTTACTATCAAGAAAATATAAATTTTGATCGAACAAATAAACTAACAGAGCCATATTTTAAAAGTGGGAGCTTTAAACCACACCTATAAAGTAGTAACTGGAAACAAGTAAAAGCATTGTTCTTCCAGGAGTCTGAAATTATCTTAAGGATGTAGATGTATTTTGCCCTTTCCGCATGAGGCTGGTGAATCAGTTTGCGCCGTTTCTTACTGGATTTTCTGAGCTTGAAACAAGGCGGACTTTCCCTCATTTCCTTCTGCACAGCTGCTGCGTATGTTCCATTCTGATTCAGAGGAGTGCGAGTTCATGAATCCACACTGGCTCTGCTGTGGCCACTCCCGCTACTCTCCTCACCTGGCCCTGTCAGCTGTGATTAGCCCTCCCCCTTTTTTTGCATGGTTTAGTATGTCATTGTGTACGTGCGTAAGTCCATACTACCCCCTGGCCCCTCCCATGAGCCCTCCCCTGACCACCAATTTGCATTGGCTCGAATGTACATGTCTGCACCACTGTGAAAGTATGAATTGGATCGATCTGGAAATTGGAAAACTGATTTCTTCCGGTTTTTAAATAAAGTGCTTTACCTCCACATGGGGGCACATTTAGTCGGAATTATGTGCAGAACGAAGGTAAATAAACCAAACCTAGTCCGCTCCAAGGTGCAGAAGACTTCCGTGGCAAGATGCATTGGCCCGCCCTAATAACCGCGTGCGGAAAGAGCCTTTGTTAAGATCTGTACAAAGATAACAAATATTGTAGCATGTCTAAGAGGCCTGTAGAAAAAAGGATACAAAGCATCATTAGGAAAGCCAATAGGATAAGATATTCTAAAAAATGACCAGCATCATTGGCCATTGTGGCAGGGTGTTAGGAATTTTGATGGGGGTATGCACCTGCCAACTGATCATATACAGAACACATCCAAACTGCTAAAAACAAACAAAACTTTTCAGGCACATTAATATTTCTGTTTATGATTCTGAAAACATGACATTTGGGATGATGTAATCCTAGTCAGCAAGTTTCATCTGTTTGCTGTTTATTTGAAAGAGGACACAAAGAATTGCAGTAACCAGGGGAGCACTACATTAATCCCCCATGCAAGCAAAGTCATGTTCAAAATTCAGCAAAAAAGATTTTTACCATATATGGAGTGAAAAGAAAGAAGCACTAGGAATCATTTTACAGACATAAATTGGATAATGGAACACACCCAATAATTTCAGAAGAAAATCAGCCCGTGCTTTATAGATTATAGCAAAGCCTTCGATTGTGTAGCTCATGAAAAACTATGGATCACTCTTAAAGAAATATGCCATGTCATTTTATTGTCCTTATATATAACCTGTACTCAGGACAGAATACAGAGAAACAGAATGGTTTCCAGTTAGCAAGATGGTTAGGCAGGACTGTGTTTTATCAATCTCTGTGTTGAACGTACCATATGGAAAGCAGGATTAGATTTGCAGAGAGGAGGCATGAAAATTGGAGGAAGGAACATCAACAATGACATCACACTAATGGCAGAACATAGCAAAGACTTGGAATGATTTCTGTAAATCAAGGCAGAAAATGCAAAGGCAAGTTTACAGTTGAACATGAAGAAAATAAAAATAATGACCATGGATAATTTACATAACTTTAAAGAAGATGATGAAGACATTGAAATAGGTCAGGATTTTCCATACCTTGGCTCAGTCTTTACTCAGAATGGAGGCTGCAGCCAAGAAATCAAAAGAAGACTAGGACTTGGAAAGGCAGCTATGAAGGAGCTAGACAAGATCCTGAAGTGTCAAGATAATCACTGAATACTAAAGTTAGGATTGTCTGTACCATGGTATGCCCAGTTTCTATATAGGCCTATGACAATGAAGAAAGTTGATAGGAAGAAAATTAACTCATTTGAAATATGGTGATGGAGAAGAGTTCTAAGGATAGTGGGTGGCTAAACAGACAAATGAATGGATTCTAGAGCAAATCAAGGCTGACCTCTCCCTAGAAACCAACCTGACACTGTAATACTTTTGACATATCAATGAGAAGACATGACTCACTAGAAAAGACAATAATGTTTGGTAACATAGCAGGCAGTAGGAAAAGAGGAATACCACATTACAGATGGATAGACTCAGTCAAAGAAGCCATGGCCCTGAGTCTGCAGAACCTGAGCAGATCTTATCTATTATCCAAGTTATGTTTGCAATATGATTCCTAGTGCTTCTTCATTCTCTTAACATGTAGCAGTTCTCATTCCAAATATAGTAAAAATTTCTGTTGTAGAATTTTGAGCATCATGTTGCTTGCATGGGAGATAAATGCAGTGCTCCTGTGTTTATTGCAATCCCTTGTGTCCCCTTTCTTGGGGGTTGCAATGTATATTGAGTGTTTCCAATCTGTGGGCTATTGTTTTGATTTCCTTATTTGTTGACAGATTTTAGTTAAAACTAGAGTATAGTCATCCCTCCACATTCACTAGGGTTAGGGGCACAGGACCTCTGTGAAAGTGGAAAAACTGTGAATAACTCTAGGCCCTCCCAAACCATATTTAACACACACAAAAAGTATGATCACCATATTCAATCCACCATGGATTCCTTTGAGGCATCAGGGTTCCTTCACAAGGCAGAACTGGTGGGTGGTGAGGCTTACTGCCACCTTTACTGTTGCCCCACAACATTTTTAATAGGTACTTACAAGCCTCATTTGCAGTTTATCAGTCTCATGAGGCTTGCAGTCCTTATTAAAAATGGCATAGGGAGGCAACGGAGGCAGAAGCAAATAATCTGTGAATGATCAGATCCACAAAAGTGAAACCCGCAAATGCGGAGGGCTGACTGCAGATTCTGTCTCTGTATATATTGAAGCAGTTCTATTGATATGCCATCTATACCTGCTGAATTATTTCTTCCAAGTGCTCTGACTGCAGCTTCCATTTCACTTTCTAAAACTCTAGATTCATCTTCAAATGGTTCTTCCTTGAATCTATGATCCTTTCATTTCTTTTATATAGTTCTCCAATGTATTGTTTCCATTTTTTTTTTATTTCTACTTGGTCATGTAATGTATTGGTCATATAGCATCCCCCACTTTTGGGCCCTTTTCGCATGGCATTTGCCATGCAAAAGGGCACCTGGAGCGTCGCACAATTATGAGGAGCGATCTGCACGATACACTCACAATCGTGCGACACTCCAGAGTAGGGCAGGCACTGCTCGTGCACTTTTCCATTTTTGGCTTTCAGCCAAAAATGGTGCACGATCATGCATTGCTCCAGGGCCTCACATGCACTTGCAGTGCATGCGGAGCCTCCAGAGCTGCAGCAGTCGCGCTTCCTATCCCAGCACAGCCTGGGAAATTCCCAGGCTGCACTGCAGAAGGAAGAGATGGAGCTCTTGCAGCCCTTATGGAGTTGAAGCAGTGGGGACACGAGAGTCTCTCGCTGGAGGCTCCTCGCGCAATCCCCGCACCCCAGTTCCACAAAAAGGTAAGCTGCAGAAAGAGCCTTGGTTTACATTTCCATTTGATTTCTTGGATTTTGTGGAAGAGGTCTCTTATTCTTTTTTGTTGTTGTCTTCTGTTTCTCTGGATTGATCGTTATCATAGTTCTCTTTGTTCCTGTGCACAAGACATTGAACAGTTGCATTCAGAGTTCTTACCTTATTTCTGCCACTTTTTACTTTGGCTTCTTATCTACCCTTAACTGCTTCAGTCTGTCATCCATTGAGACTTTTTCTTTTTGGCTGCAGATAGTGCCTTTTTGCACCTCCCCCCCAATGATGTCCCTGACTTCAGTCTAGAATTCTTCTGGCTCCTGGTCAATTAGGTTTATAGTTATAATAGTGCAAAACTGTTTTTCATAATATCTTTAAATTCTATGGGGATGTTCTTCAGGTTATATTTTGGCATAGTGGTTTGTTTCATGTTCTTTTTAAACTTTGCTCTAACTTTTGATATCAGCAGTTCATGGTCTGTGCCATAATCTGTTCCTGGTCTTGTTCCGTCAGAGAGGATGGTGCTTCTCCACCTTCTGCTTCCAATTATGTAGTGTATTTCATTTCTAATTTGGCCATCAAGTGATGTCCATATATACAGTTGTTTCTTGGCTGTTTGAAGTATGTGTTTGTGATGAACAAATGGTGGGTGAATAAAATTCAACCAATCTCTCTCCTGCTTCATTTCTTGATCCCAGGCCAAATTTTCCTAGAGTTCTTGATTCTGCTGTTTCCTATTTTTGCATTCCAACCATCTGTGATTAACAAGATGTCCTGTTCTGCTGTGTGCTCAATTTCCTCCTCAACACTAGCACAGAATCTTTCAGTTTCTTCCTCTTCTGCCTCTGTAGTTGGATCATAAACTTGGATTATGGTTATGATAGGTTTTCTCGTATTTATATGATTTGGTCAGACTTTGTACTATGTCCTTGAGTGCTTCTGCTACATCTGTCCTTACTATTAATGCCATCCCATTTCTTCTTAGATTTTCATTTGCTGACTAAAACACTGTATATTTTCTGACTGAAACTCACAAATTGTGATGTTTATACGTTCCATTTCTTGTTTTACTATGTCTAGCTTCCTTGATTTATGCTTCTCACATTCCATGTTCCTTTAATGTGTGTTGGGCAGCTTCAGACTTTCCTTTCATCTCTGAGCACATCAACAGCTGAACGTCCTTTCCTCTTGAGTCCACCTCAGCTGTACCCCAGCAGTTTGTTGAGTGCCGACTTGGGAGTTTCATATTCTGGCACAATCTCTTTTTCCATTTTGGATTGTCTCGTAGAGTGTTCATGGTAAAAGACATTCAAAAGGGCTTTACTATGCCTCCTTCTGTACAGTATTAAGAAGTGTTAACTATAGTGTCACTGCCGTGGTCTCTGAGAGCTCCTTTGCCAGTATTACCTCTCCTCACTATTGCTGCTGCTCATTAGCTGTTTGGCATATTTAGTCTGGCTCTTCTGCAAAAATTCTGTGTGACAAGAGAGACCCGACTAGCAGCACTGCTACCATCAGCATAACCTCTTGTTTCACAGGAGCATGCAATCCTACTACCATAGAAAAGTATTGACATAGTGGGATAAAATATAATACTGTACATAATGTACTATTACCCTGCGGAATGAAGAAGACTTCTGTTCTGATACAAAGCAAGGAGCAAAAACATTTTAAATTAGAACAGCAAGATGGCTGGAATAAATAATACATTTACTGTTACTTCTTCCAGCATTTCAAGGAGCTCTGCTCAAGCACTGATATGCTATTCCCTTTTTGCTATGTAAAATTAATGTTATGTTTTATCTGTAAAGGACTTGGTGCTTTTCTTTCTCATTCTGCCTCTTCCTTTTCAGTTGAACTATTTTTACATGACAAGAATAAAAATAAGTACACATAAGGATACTTTTTATGTATATATATAAAAAGAGACCATTTAAGAAGGAAATTTGCAAATAGAAGGAAGTGAATTGAAATGGTCACTACCACATTGAAGGCATAACAAATTTTAATTTTTTTCCTATATTTAATAAATGCAAAGGTAAATAAGAATATTTTCGATTGAATGTAAAGAAACACAAGAAAAGAAGATGAATGGAAAGCATCAGTAAACAAAGATCAGTGAAGAAAATATTACAAGAATTGCATTTTTAAATCTCTTCACATGGTGTCGCTCTTTACTGTTAAATACCTCACAGAGATGTGAAGAACAGCTCCTCCTTTTTATTATCATCAGACAATAGACAAAATCTGAGACTGAAGCACAGAAGACAACAGCAGGCTGGATTGCCATTTCCCTTCAAAGATATAGCCCAAAACGGAGGGGAATTTACAGAAGTCTAGCTGAGATGGTTGTTCTTTGGAGAGACTATTTGGTGAGGAAGCAGCTGCTGCATCTGATTCTCCTCCACACTGCCTGGAAAATGGGGAGCGGCCAGCTCCATTATTCTGTGCCAGAGGAATCCCAGCATGGCACCTTTGTGGGCCGCATCACCCAGGACCTGGGGCTGGAAGTGAGTGAGCTGGTGCCTCGGATGTTCCGGATAGTTTCCAAAGAGCACAAGGATTATTTAGAGGTAAATACACAAAATGGGATCTTGTTTGTGAATTCCAGGATAGACAGGGAGGAGCTATGTGGCAAAAACTCTGTTTGTGCCATTCATCTGGAGGTGATTGTGGATAACCCCCTGAGGGTTTTCCATGTGGAAGTGGAGATCAAGGACATAAATGACAATGCCCCTGTTTTCAGAACAAAAGAGGAAAAAATTTTCATTCTAGAATCAAGGCTTGCTGGATCTGTTTTCCCTCTAGAGGGAGCCTTAGATGCTGATGTTGGTACAAATGCTCAGTTAACTTACCACCTCAGCCCCAGTGAACATTTCATGTTAGATTTCCAGACAAATGGTGATGATAGCTCCTTAGGTTTTGTAATAAAAAAGCCCTTAGACAGGGAAGATATACCTGTGCATCACTTATTGCTTACAGTCACTGATGGTGGCCAACCTGTGCTATCAGGCACAGCTCAGTTGCTGATCACAGTGCTTGATGTGAATGACAACCCTCCTGTCTTTAACCAGTCGGTGTACAAGATACAGTTGCTAGAAAATGCCCCCAGTGGAACCTCAGTGGTGAAGCTCAATGCCACTGATCGGGATGAGGGTATTAACAAAGACATTACATACTCTATTCGTAGTGTAACTCCATCAAAATCAAGTGCCATGTTTAGGATAGATCCAAATATAGGGCAGATTATACTGAATGGTGAACTGGATTATGAGGACACAAATTTATATGAAATTCGAGCAGAAGCAACAGACAAAGGTGCTTATCCTTTGTCTGGACATTGCAAAGTTTTAATAGAAATTCTGGATGTGAATGATAATATTCCAGAAGTGTCTGTGACTTTCCTGTTAGTACCAGTGCCAGAGGACTCTTCACTGGGGACAGTGGTAGCCTCAATAAGTGTCTTAGACAAGGATGCTGGGGCTAATGGGCAAGTGACCTGCTCTCTTTGGCCCCCTATGCTCCCTTTCAAGCTGGTATCTACCTTCAGAAATTACTATTCTCTGACACTTTCTGAGCCACTGGATCGGGAGAAGGTGGCAGAGTACAGGCTGATAGTGACAGTTCAAGATCAAGGGTCTCCATCACTGTCTGCTAGCAGCAGCCTGGTTGTGCCCATTGGTGATGTGAATGACAATGCACCTGCCTTTGCTCAACCTTCCTACACAGTGTTTGTGAAGGAGAACAACCCACCTGGTGCCCACATTTTCACGGTATCTGCCTCAGATCCAGATGTAGCTGAGAATGCCCTGGTCAGCTATTGGCTGGATGAGAAGCTTTTGTCATTATCAAGCTACATCTCTGTCCACTCAGAGAGTGGGAAGCTCTATGCCTTGCAGCCACTGGATTATGAGGAACTGAAGCTGCTGGAGTTCCAAGTCAATGCTAAAGATGCTGGGCTTCCTGTCCTGTATGGCAATGTGACAGTGCAGGTTTTTGTAGTGGATGAGAATGACAACATGCCAGTCGTCTCTGGCCCTGAAGACATGACCCTTGCCCTGCTGGTAGTCCCTGTCATGGCTGGATACGTGGTGGGCAAAATTCGTGCTCTGGATGCTGATTCAGGCTACAATGCATGGCTGCGCTATGAGCTGCATGAGACAACCAGAGGACCTTGGCGGGTAGGGCTCTACAGTGGTGAGATCAGCACTACACGTGCTCTAGATGAGATGGAGAGCAGCAACAGCCAAAGCCTACTAGTGCTGGTGAAAGATCATGGCCAGCCTGCACTATCCACTACAGCCACATTGAGTGTGTCATTAGTGGCAAGCACTCAAGTCACTCACATTGATGCTCACCTTCCCAGAATGGGAGGAAGCCCTAAGCCCACTGGGGATAATGTCAACATCTACCTTATCATTGCCATCTGCTTAGTATCCAGCTTGTTTCTGTTGTCCATCATAGTATATATGGCTCTTAGATGCCACTGCCCACCTAAGGAGCCAAAGGTATATGGTCCTGGCACAGCCACACTGGTCTGTGCCAGTGAAGTGGGGAGCTGGTCATATTCAAACCGCCACAGCCACATCCTGGCAGGAGTGAGTGGGGAGGCTGGTGCCAAGAGTGACCTCATGGTTTTTAGTCCTGGCATTCCTGCCACTGTGGAGAATGGGAAACAGCAGGATCTACTTTCTGCAATGGTTAGTGAGTCTCTTTTCACCTCACTATGGTAAACATTTTGTCTTATTCATATTTCTGTAATGGCATTTTCATTTATGTTTTATAATCTTATTTTTAATTTTTAAGTGGAGCCTTGTGTGCGTTTAATGTCCTTTAGACTTTTCCAAACTGTCCAAAATGTGCTTTGGACTTGTCTCTTTGGATTTTCTAATTACTGTTTTGAATCTGTTTGCATCGTATGCTGCTGACTGTAAGTTAACATGCACAAAGTAGCATGATATTTATTTTATGTGTGTTTCACAAGTCAGATAGCTACAAATACAGTGATTTTTTTCTCCATAGTGTTTCAGAAAACTTTTCAACTAAAAGGAAAGTCCCTTCTTATATTACATCAGCCACTTTTTATTTACTGTCAATACCTGAGCAACTAGATTACCAAGCATAATAAAAAGATACCAAACTTTTACAAATGTTTTCATTTTTGCCACAGCTTATTAGTATTCTCATGTTATAAGGCAGCTTTTTGCTGTTTTTGAAGGAGTGAATTTTCATATCTCAACTGCTCTCTATTTGTAGGGCTTATGAGACTCTGCAATATGTCATTATATCTAGCATGGCAACAGCTAAAATAAAAGCAATTATGTTTTTATAAGGCAGATTTTTATTTGCCTGCTCAGACTAGGAAAATCATAGTAGTTTCCTGATACTGTCTAGATTTGTTGTTTGTGATATAATGCATAGTGCTTGTCCCAAGTAAACAGAGACTGTTGGGCAATGAATCCACATGTGTTGGAGGGTTCCTACACCTCCACATCTCCTACAGCATGACTGTGAAATCCTTTTGTTGATGAGATGGATTTTAGAAAGGGGAAGGATGCTATCTATGAAGTACTTTGAGAAGTATCTTAAAGATAGTTTGAATTTGCAAAAAAATCCACAGTTGGTTTCTTTGAGTATCATTTATATGTATTCAAATCCACATCTCACAAAAAGCAGCAGAGGTTCCAACCTGCTCCTTGATTAACGCTTAATATATGTGCAACATCGCTTAAATACCTTGACTCATGAATGACTCATGACTCATGAACTATGTCCTCCTCTTGAAAGTATGGATGTTTGGAACAGCAATTGGAAAAAGTTTTGGAAAAGACTTCATGAACGTCTATTGTAAAAGAACTCAAATCTTAAGAGTAAAGAGATGTCCTCTTGTTGAAAATTGTTTGTAAATTGATTTGTCTGTACTAATAGATGCTGACACGATGCATATATCTTGGTATGGATTAATACATAATTATTAAACAATGGAAGAAGTTTAGAATACAGGTCCAAGATCTTGCATGAAGAGATAGCAATATGCTCCCTGCTCCTTCTTTGACAGAGAATCCAATGTTTGTGAGGATACAACTTTCCTGAAAGTCATGATCTCTCTTCTGTTTAGCATCCAGCCTGCCTAACTTGATACATGGAATCCATTTGAGTTATTTTTTAACATGTTCCATGTTGAAGAATGGGAATTCTTCACAAAGTCAAATATATCCATTTATTTATTTTTTAGTTTCTTTGGAAGAAGCTTGTGCATTTTTGAACCTCACAAGGGAGAAGGCACTTCCATTGCGGACGAAGGCTAAATCAGTTTGATCAATTTGAAACAATACTCTGAAGTATCAGTTGCTAATTTGATGCCATGTATTAGGTGCACATCCAACAGATATATATTTGACAATTACAAGGAACATTAAATGAGAAAAATATATGTCTGTATTTGAAAAGCACATTTAAATCATTTTTCTTCTCTCTTCCACAATTCATTTTTGGTTTTGAATGTACATGAAACAGCATAGATGTATATAGTGGGGTCAGATATGAAGGTGTGTACACAGAATGTATGCTCTTGCTATATTCACAAAATCCTTTTTCGGATACTTTCCATAGGCATATCCAATAGGCACAGGGGTAGAGTGAAAGGGAAGCTACACAATATTGAATTGTGAGACCAATGTGTTTATTACATTGGAAGGTGAAGATATTTGAACAGCTCTAAAAGTATAGTACTAATCTGTAACAGATAAAACTTCTCTCATTCAAAGAACAGTACAAGACTCTGTTATTCCTGGGTATAGCAGTGAATTCCCAAGTACTTGTACTCAGTCATGGTGATTCCCATTGCCTCACACTCATGGTGAATCTGAAAATACAGACAGCTTTGTTGATGTATGTCTAGGTAGATAAATAGATGTGAATCAAATTTTTAAAAACTTATTTCTCTCTGTGTGGGCACAAATGTGCATGCAGTCACAGAGAGCATAACAGTATGTTACTTAGAAAAATCTAGGAGAAATGATCCAGCAGATGGAATTCACAATATCTTCATAGTTTCTAGTCAGGAAATGCTGAACCTTAGAACTGTGACCAAGGCATATAGTTGGCTCCTTCATCACACTCCAAAGTACCAGTGTGCAATTCCATGGCCAATGAACGCACTGACTGGTATATAAGTAGCAGTTGAAGCTTTTGAATGATATTTGTAATTAGAGAAGTTTGTCTCATATAGGTTTATCCATAATCTGCTTTGGGGAAGCTTGAGCCCACCTTTTACAAAGATTCTTACCATTTGTAGTTAGTGTTTAGTCTTTATTATGTAGTATAGAGTATTTAACATATTTTTTTAATATATATTTTTATTTTCTTCTTAAAAATTTTCTGATTGTAATTTGTTTTGTTTTTTTTGGTAGCATGTATTTTAAATACATACAATAAAAATAAGAAAGCATATATTGGAAGCCGCGAGTGTTGAAAAATCTAGAAACAAAACAGATCCTTCTTCAATTATGATATCATAAATGAAAACTGCGTGAGCACAATAGAATTTAGATCTCTTTAAGATGAGGCAGGATTCCTGAAGTTGCAAAAAAGGAGCCAATAAGAAAGGTGAATGGGTAGAAAGGAATCATTGCAATGAACAATGGGGAATTTACTCTTTCCTGCAGGCGATCTGTTATTTGCCTGCAACATAAGCAAACATCTTTCAGTCTTGGACAGTGAGGTACCTCCTAAATAAAATCTACTTGGTGCTCAGCTCTTTAAATTGTTTTAACACAGAAGGTACGCAAAACACTGGATCTTGATAGAGGATGAACATTTTTATTGGTGTGTGTGGTAAAGTGGAGAGCTGTGATAAACTGGATTTGAACTAAGGATGAAATTTAAATCCAAGTGAGCTCAGTTGGATTTGGTTTTTTTACAAAAATCATTTGATCTCTTTAAAGAACTGAATCTCAGTGCCTAGTATCATACTTTCTAGGGGATCACTGAAAAGTTTAACTTTACGTGAGCAAGTATCCTCCCACCTGTCCTTGCCTATCAAGACAAGGCAGATTTTTTCCTAGTTGACTTGGCCATCACTTTATACAAACAGCTTTGTATAATGATATAGATTGTGCAAATACAGTGGATTTTTGACTTGTTGATAACCTAGATGAAGGAAGAAGGAACAGAATAACCTGAAACTTATTAGTATTGTTAAAAGAAGAGAAAGGGCTTCCTGGTCTATGTTAGATTATGAAAAGAATGCTTAAGGAAGGCAAATTCATGCATAAGGAGGTGGTGTTTGCTATGAGTTGACTTGCCACTGATTTAAGATATGTTGTCTTTACTTATTCATTGTTATCTCTTGCACTTATTTCAGCATTAAATAATAATAATTCATTTAAGAATGCTCTGAATGCTCTGGATGTAGAATATCTTGACTGCAGCAAAGCATTTGAGATGATTTACTTCTTGACAAGATGGTAAACTGTAGGCTGAATGATACAATTATTAGATGAATCCATAACTGGATGAGAAATGTATTCAATGTGTACTTATTCCTGGTAAGCATATTCTTGGAGGTTTCATGTGTTCTCATGTGTTCTTAAACATTTAATAAATAACCTGGATAAAGAGGTTGCTCATAAAATATGAACATGATGTGAAAATAGGATCAAGATCATCACAGAAGATGGGATCAAGATTGAAAAGGATCTAAAGAAGCGAAAACATTGACAAGGCAAACTTGACAAGATGAGAACCTATATACATAATGTAAAGTCTTGCATTTAGATATGGAAACATCAAACAAGGAATACTTGGCTTGGCAGCAATGTGTATGCAAAGCTCCTAGATATCTCAGTGGATCATAAGCTAAATATGTCCATTTACTGCGCAGTGGCTGCTAAAAAAGCTGCTGCAATCTTGTGGTGCATCAGCATCAGAATAGCATCCAAGTAATACAAAATACTGGTTTTCCTCCATTCTGTTTTAGGCTGCATTTGTAGTACTATATCCAGTGTTCCAAATACTGTACACTTGACTGTAAGAAGGACACAGGTAAATAAAAATAAATTTAGATAAAATTTATTGGAATGGTTTGGAAATGAAATACTTGATATGTTTAGTTGGAAGAAGAGAAGATTATGGGAGATGTGATAGCAGTCCTTAAACATCTGAAATGCTGTCATACAGAAGATTGATAAAGACAAAAAAAAATGGAGAGCACACACCAACAGTCCAAAAGAAAACCAGAATATTTTTCAAGATGGTGAAATAGTATTTGTTTGATTCCAAATTAAGCCAAATACATTTTGGTTTGCTTGTCTTGGGGCCTTCTTCAGGAATCATATTAGAATAATCTGATGGGGTCTCTGCAACAGCTGCCTCCTGAGCACAACGATTGGTGCTAAATTACTTTTTGATAGTGATGCCTGCTCCTTAAGAACAAACCAGCAAGAGGAGAGGTGTTATCCTTTGCTGAAGGCATTAAGCAGTGTCTGGATGATCATATTTCAGGAATTCTGTGGTTGCATTCTGCAGGAAAGCAAATAATCTCCAAGGTAATTCTGTGAAATCTATAGTATAGATCAGAATGAAGTCCACTTTCCAGAAGAAGAGGCATACACACTAACTCAGATTATAAGCCTGTTCTATTTGCTAATCAGGAAGTTATCTAACAAAGTAAATCATATGCTAACCATGATTTATTTGTACAAGGAAAATAGAAATATTTTTTTATTAAACATACCATTTTTTTACAGGCAAAGACTACGTAGAAGGGATAACATATAACAAAACAGACATCATAAACACAATCTATACTACTTATAACCCAAACTACATACATTACACACACTACATACTAAATTGCTACTAAATTAACTACAAACAATTGCTACAGGGGTCAATTAATCGTTGACCTCCACCACATCTAGAGATGTATATAGTTGTCTCCTAACTTTATCTGCTTTGTTTTGTTACTACTTGTATATTCTTAGTTTCTACTACTATAGAGGACTGTTTGGCTGCTTTGGTGCTAAAAACTGAAAAAGCATTTGATCAAATGGACTGTTCTAAAATAGTCATTCTTAAGAATGAATAAATATCAATGGTTTTTAAGGCCATCATCACACTATTATTCTTATGTGCCACCAAGTTGACTTCATGACGACACTGAATAAAAGATCTTGAAGAGAATCTCTTAGTAACAGCCCCTCTCAGATCTCGCAAGCTGAGGGCTGTGGCTTCCTGATTGAGCCTGTCCAGCTGTAATATTGTCTTCCTTTCCCTATTGCCTTCAACTTTACAAAACATTTTCCAGCGACTCATGTTATCTCATGATATGTCCAAAGTATGATAGTCTCAGTTTGGTCATCTTGGTTTCTAAATAGTTCAGACTTTATTTGTTCTACGACCCATTTATTTGAAGTTCATGATATTTGTAGAATCCTCCTCCAGCATCATATTTCTAATGATTTGATTTTTTTTCCCCCATCAGCTTTTATATCCATACATAGAAGCTGGATATACAATGACATAGATGATCCTGATTTTGGTATTCAATGTTTTAGCTTACACTTGAGGATCATATTTAGTTCCTTCAGAGTTACTCCTCTCAGTGTTACTCTTCTTTTGATTTCTTGATTTCTTGAGTAGAGTACAGAAAATCTTTTATCAGTTTAATTGTCTTTATCACCCACTTAAAAGTTATGTAAAGGTTCTGTGGTCATTATTTTTGTCTTCTTAATGTTCAGCTGTAAACCTACTTTTGCACTTTCTTCCTTAACTTTCCTCAGTAGTCATTCCAAGTTTTTGCTATTTTTTCCTTGTACAATATGGTGTCACCTGCATATCTTAAATTCCTGATGTGATTCAATAAATATTTCTCCAATTTCCACACCTTCTTTCTCCAAACTGAGTCCCACTTTCTCTATGATATCTTCTGCATATAAATTATCAAAATTTGGAAACCATTCTGTTTTTTCATATTCCATCCTAAGAATTGCCATTTGTCCAGAATATAGGTTAGGCATTAGGACAACTAGATGTTTGCTACTTCCATTTCTTGTAGAGTAATCCATAGTTTTTCATAGCCAACACAGTCAAAGGCTTTGTTATAATCTATTATACACAAATTGATTTTCTTCTGAAATTCTTTTGTGAATTCTACTAGCCAATGTATGTTTACAGTATGTTCTCTAGTGCTTCTTCCTTTTCTGAATCCAGCTTGGACATGTGACATTTCTCACTCTATATATGGTAGGACTTGTAAAATTTTGAGCATCACTTTGCTTCCATGGGAGATTAATGCAATGGTCTGACAATCCTTGGTGTTTCCTTTCTTTGATATTAGAATACATATTGAATGTTTCCAGTATGTGGGACATGTTCGTTTTCTGTATTTGTATAGTGATTCAGTATAATTGTTTACATCTTTTTTTTTCTGATCACATAATATGTTCCTCACTTGATTGTTTTGCATCCCTTTGATTTAAATTTCCCTTTGATTTCTTGAATATTGTGGAAGAGATCACTTGCTCTTTCTTTTTTGTTTCTTCTATTTCTTTACACCAATTATTAAAATACTTCTTTTTGTTCCTGTATAGAAGTCTCAGAACAGTTGTGTTCAGGATTCTAATCCTGTTTCTGTCACCTTTTAATTCTCCTTCTTAACTGCCCTTAACAGTTTAAAAAATTTCATTAGTCATCTGGTCAGGCTTTTCTTTCTTTTTGACAGTGTCTTTTTGAACGCTTCTCTGAAAATGTCCTTTGTTTGGGTCAATATTTCTTTTGGTTCACAGTCAGTTAGGCTTAGTCGTGCATATCTGTACTTTATATGGTCTTTACATTCTTCAGGGTTATTCTTTAGATTATATTTTGGTTCTGTTATTGGTTTAGTGTTCTTCTTTAGCTTTAATTCTTGATATTAGCAGTATGATCCGTACCAAAATCTGCTTCTGGTCTTGTTTTCTCAGGGAGAATGGAACTTTTCTACCTTTTGCTTCCAGCTATATAGTCTGTTTGTTTTCTGCATTGAACTTCCTGTGACTTGTATACAAACATTGGTTCAGTTGCTTGAAAAATATGTTTTTGAGGAACAAACTGTTGGCTTTGCAAAAATCAATAATTTGCTTTGTGGCATATTTCTTAACCATTCTCTGACAACATTTGCTTCTACTGTTTCTTCCTTTTGCATCCTGTCATTTATTATTATCAGCACGTACAATTCTGGTGCGTGATTAGATGCCACTGTAGAATCTTTCAATTTTTCCCTTTTCTGACTCTGTATTTAGAACAAAAATGTGGAATATGATTATATTGATAGTTTTTTCTTATATTATTCAGTCTGGCTTTGCATTATATCCCTTGACTGCTTTTGCTACACCACATTTCTCTATTAATACCATTAGGTTTCTTCTTAGATTACCATTTCCAAAGTAAAACATTACGCAAGTATTTGAAAATATGTCCACTTTAGTTCACTGTCATGAAGTACTATAATGTTTATGCTTCCCTGATTCATGCTTCTCACATTCCATATTTCTATTAAATGTGTCGTGCAGTTTGAATTTTCCTTTTAAAGGATCAGAGCACATCATCAACTAAGTGTCCCTTTAGCCAGTTATGCCGTTAGACAAATATTACTTCATCTTGCCCTTGGCTCTTCCCCCATGGATGGTTGTGTGCCTTCTGACCTGGAAGTCTCCTCTTCTCACACTATCTCTTGCTTTATCTTGGATTATTTCATAATAGAATGCTGGAAAAATTGAAGATGTAATGATGTTAGGAAATGATGGTGATAATAATATATTTGATAAAGTATTTCAGAGTGTTCTGAACACTTCACATACATTATTTTGTCTGTTCCTAACAATAGTCATGTAAGATAGGTCAAAGTATTATCACCATGTTCCAGATAAAGGTCTGAAACTGATATAAGTGGCTTATCTAAGGAAGTTTGAGAACTCATGATATTTCAAATACGGAGCTTCAAAGAGGGGCTATTCTGATTTAGAGCTCAGTCTCTTTCCATTAAAATAATCTATGCATGTACATATATGGTGGTTTAGTACATATGTCTCAGTTTTTGTGGGAAGTGACAAGCAATATTAGTGTATGACTGCTAGTCATACTCTTCTACAACTTCACCTTTAGCTAAAGGTTGGCAAATGGAAAGAGGAGTCAGTTCAGTATTGGTAACCATCTGAAGGCTGGGGGAATGATTTTGTAGTTATTGAAGACTCCTTTTCAAATTAAGTCCTGTAGGTAAAGAGTCATCTCTTGTTCTTTATATTGCTTAACATCTGCGTGACATAGCTGAAGGAAATCATGTGGAGATTAGCTTGAAATTCCACCTGTATGTTAATGACCCCCATTCCTTTGTTTCTCTTTTTCATCTGATTCTTGGATGTGGTAGAAGTGCTGATCAGGATGTTCCAGAGGCTGGAATAGTGGAATGTATGAGAATGAACTAACACAAAGTGGAGCTTAATCCAGATCACAAAAGTGGGATTGTTGGAGATTTTTGATTCTGGATAGTTGCACAACCTCTTTGTGGTAGGATTGCACTTGCCTTGCGAGTCACATAAGGCAAGTTATGGTGTCCAGGGATATGTTCTTTGTTCAGTGCAACTCTTTCGGTTTGTCACCTTGGAATTTTACTGGACTGTAAACATGTAAGCTTAGTGTGAATTTCAGTGTGGGAGTATATCATGGAAACAGACTCCTATCTCACTGACAGGAAGTATGAATCAATCCCAAATAGTCCTGAAACAGTTAGAAGAGTACATTATGGGCAATCTGCAGAACCTCCCACAATCCAATACAAAGAAATAAAATGCCCTGTTATGGAGTGAAGCAACGATGAACAGCCATCTTGCCAGAACAAAACACCATTGTAGATATGAGAACTGAGTGGAGTGGTGAGTTAATAGGTATGGTTTTGACATGTTCCTTTAACCGCACACATCAAGGCCATTATTATGTATCCATCAAAATGTGCACACAATTTACATAATTTTTCAAGGAAAGCTGGATGGAGAATGCATTAAACATACTACAATATTTATTTCATTGACTATGCCCAGTAAGTTACATTAAAACACAAAGCCAAACATCAGATAACAAGAGTGTAATGGTTTCAATATTTAAAATTTTCTGTCACATGGTGTCGCTGTTTAATAAAAAATAGTGTCAGAGAGGATGGGTAAGCCAACTCCTCCTTCTTTTGTGCTGAAACCTGCAGCAAGAAAATTGACCAGGATGACAGCATGATATGGGAACAGAACGGAACATTTAAAGTACAATTGTGCCACATTCTTTCTGCTTTTAATCAGAAGGAAACAAGGCCTGCACATCCCTTTCTGTTTTGCATGAAACCTATTTACAATGGATGTGTGGCAACAAGGCTCCCTGATGAGGAGGCAGCTGCTGCAGCTGGTTCTCCTCCACACTGCCTGGGAGATGGGGAGCGGCCAGCTCCATTATTCTGTGCTGGAGGAATCCCAGCATGGCACCTTTGTGGGCCGCATTGCCCAGGATTTGGGACTGGAAGTGAGTGAGCTGGTGCCTCGTCTGTTCCGGATGGAATCCCAAGGTGAAGGGGACTATTTTGAGGTAAATGTTCAGAATGGGGTTTTGTTTGTGAATTCCCGGATAGATAGAGAAGAGCTATGTGGCAAGATCTCTATTTGTACCATTCATCTAGAACTGATTGTAGAGAAACCCCTGAGGATTTTTCATGCAGAGGTAGAAATCAAAGATATTAATGATAATGCTCCTAGTTTCTCTGTCAATCAGTTAACCCTTTTTATATCAGAAACAACAGCATCTGGTTCTCGCTTTTCTCTAGAAAGTGCATCTGATGCAGACATTGGCAAAAATGCCCTTATTGAGTATAAGCTCAGCCCAAATGAATGCTTTGTGCTTGACACTCAGAATAAGCAGGGGAAAAGCAAATTCTTGGAGCTTGTTTTAAAAAAGAATTTGGACAGAGAAGATATCTCTATGCACCATTTATTGCTTACAGCAACTGATGGAGGTCAACCAGAACTCACAGGAACAGTACAGCTAATAATAAATGTATTGGATGCAAATGACAACAGGCCTGTTTTTAATCAGTCAGTTTATGAAGTCAGTTTGCTAGAAAGTTCTGCTAGTGGGACTCATGTCACCACAGTGGAAGCGACAGATCTTGATGAAGGGATTAATAAGGACTTTATTTATGGTTTTAAACCACCATTACCCTCAACTGTTGAAACCACATTTGAAATTGATCAGAATACCGGGGAGATCAGGTTGAAAAGAAAGCTAGATTTTGAAGAAGTCAATTTCTATGAAATTCAGGTACAAGCTGTTGACAAAGGCCATCCACCAATGGAGGGGAACTGTAAATTGTTGATAGAAGTTCTGGATGTAAATGACAATAGCCCAGAAATATTATTGAAGTCACTATCAGTGCCAGTTCCTGAGGACTCCCCACCAGGAACTGTGGTGGCTTTGATCAGCATTTCAGACAGGGACTCTGGGGCCAATGGACTAGTCACTTGCTCTGTGAGTCCTCCTGGGGTACCCTTCAAGCTACAGTCCACCTTCAAGAATTACTACTCTCTGGTGATGGCCGAGCCCCTGGACCGAGAGCGGGATGCAGAATACAAGGTGATAGTCACAGCCCAGGACCAAGGGGCTCCATCACTGTCAACCACCAGCAGCCTGGTGGTTCCCATTGGTGATGTGAATGACAACGCACCTACTTTTGCTCAATCTTCCTACACAGTCTTTGTGAAGGAAAACAACCCACCTGGTGCACACATTTTCACGGTATCTGCCTCAGATCCAGACGTAGGTGAGAATGCCCTGATCAGCTACTGGCTGGATGAGAAGCTCCGGCCGCTATCAAGCTACATCTCTGTGCACTCAGAGAGTGGGAAACTTTATGCCTTGCAGTCCTTGGACTATGAGGAGCTGAAGCTGCTGGAGTTCCAGGTGAGAGCCAAGGATGCTGGGGTGCCCTCTTTGTGTGGCAATGTGACAGTGCAAGTCTTTGTGGTGGATGAGAATGACAACGTGCCAGCTGTGACTGTGCCAGCCCAGGAGAGCCCCACACTGGTGGTGGTCCCCATAAAAGCAGGGCATGTGGTAGGCAAGATCCGTGCTCTTGATGCAGACTCGGGGTACAACGCATGGCTGCGTTATGAGCTGCCAGAGGGAAGCAGTGGTCCTTGGCGGCTGGGGCCATACAGTGGTGAGATCAGTACAGCACGTGCTTTGGATGAGGCAGAGGGCAGCAGCAGCCATAATTTGGTGGTTCTGGTCAAGGACCATGGGAAGCCAGCTCTGTCAGCCACAGCCACCCTGAGCATTTCACTGGTGCCCAGCGCCCAGGCCATCCAGGCTGATGCCCGCCTTCCTAGGATGGGAGGGGGCCCAAAGCCCCTGGCAGAGAAGATCAACATCTATCTCATCATAGCCATCTGCTCGGTGTCCAGCTTATTTCTGCTTGCCGTCATTACCTACGTGGCATTACGTTGTCAGTGTCAGCCCAAGGAAACCATGATGTGTGGTCCTGGCACAGCTACACTGGTCTGTGCCAGTGAAGTGGGAAGTTGGTCCTATTCAAATCGTCACAGCCACATCCTGGCAGGAGTAAGTGGGGAGCCTGGTGCTAAGAGTGACCTCATGGTTTTCAGTCCGAACATCCCTGTCTTTGTAGAGAATGGG
The DNA here is from genome assembly GCA_948474755.1 of Ctenosaura bakeri. NCBI lineage: Eukaryota > Metazoa > Chordata > Lepidosauria > Squamata > Iguanidae > Ctenosaura > Ctenosaura bakeri. The sequence goes on from CAOLHI010002860.1 coordinate 184,134, forward strand.
GAGGTGGGAAATATGACAGAGCTGGTTCCAGATTCATCTGGACAGGTGAGTTTTTACAATTATACCTATCGGACTGGGGTATTTTTATGTGCCAGTATTTCTGTTAAAATGGCAGTGATACACTTATGAAAATACAGTATTAACTACTGATAATTCATTTCAAGATCGTATATTTTTTATTTTCTATTATTTCTTTTTGAGAACTGGAATAAGGTAATAATTTTTAAATTTAGAGCCCCAGGATTTTTTCTCTAGTCCTCAAGTTCCTATCCACTTGCTCCCCAAATGGCACATTCTGCCCCTAGAAGTCTCAGGGACTCCCATTGTGCAATTTAAATATAAGTTCATTCTCCCATGTAAAAAAAAGATATAATTTTATTTTAGAAACCAAAGATGACCATCAGGGTTCAGGGGATGGTGAAGATGGCTCTGTAATCTTCAGAAATCCCCCCAGCCATAGCATAAAGAAATTGTTCCTACTTTCAGATAATGCACAGGGAGACAAAAGATGTCAGGCCACATCCTTGCAAGATCTATTTTGTCTTTATTAGAGACCACGTTCCACCAACCAGGATAATATCAAAACAGTAGCTGAGGAACATATGTTCAGTGTCAGCCCAAGGAAACCGTAGGGTTAAACCATAGGGTGTATCAGCCTGAGAACTTGTTTTCTGTGTCAGAACTGAGCTCTTCTCTTTCCTATCCTATTGTACAATGGTCCAGCCCTGGTTTTTCCTCTACAGTTATCAATTTCTGTAGTTTAACTGACATCATAATCTATGTGTATTTGCCTGGGAGTAACTGTCATTAAACACAGTGGCAATTAATTTTGGGGTAAACATATATAGGATAGCAGTGTTGAAAAAAGAGACGATGCTTGAAAGCCATGCTTCTTCTTTTTTTTTTCCCTACAATTTTTTTCCCCAGTGTGCCAGGGACCAGTACCCATATTTATACCATGCAGAGCACCATTTTGAATAGCACTGCTTTAGAGTTGTTTTTTTTTTAAATAAACTGCTCTACAGCAAATCTACTGCAGATCACTGAGAGATTTACCCATAGAGACCAGTCTCCCTTCTGCCTGACTCTTCTGTAAGAGATATATTGGGATGACTTGCAGCCAGCCTTATGTCTTCAGAAATAGAAAGCACCTGTTCGTTCTTCATCCTGTTATGCATTACATGTCTGATACTTTCATGCTTGTTATTCATTTCATCTACCATCTCCATCATGAGGCTGAGTTTAACTGTAGACCTTGTGGTTGCATCACCTGACTTAATTTTTTGTTCTTGTTTTTTCTGTTTCTTCTTCTTGTTCTAATTTTTGAGCACCTTGCTGGACAAGGTTCTAGAGAGATCAAAAGCTTGCACACTGTGGCATTTTGGTTGCCCTAGTAAGGGTATTGCTCAATTATAGATGTTGTTTTTATCCAGGGACCAGCACATTTGCTTGTTTGTTTACGATGATTCTGTGTCCCTCACCATGATCCAGGAAAATTCTCTTAGCATTTCTAAAGAGGTAACATATAGCTATCCTCCTAGGAGCAATTTCTGAAACTTTGTTGTTGAAAGATGTTATCAAGAAGCATCCTTATGCTTTGTGTGGTTAAGTTTCATTGACATCCATGGCACAAAGTTTCAAGCAAATATGTTGGTGCAGCAGTAGCATGAATGTCAGTACGGACCCATGACATTTAAGCTGCAATGCTAGGCACACTTGAAGGAAGCCCCATTGCAAATTATTCACTTCTGTGATCTGATTCAGTTAACCACAGTGGACTGTCTACAACATGTTTCCTTCTGAATTTTTATCTTCTGGATATAAAGAGAGACAACGTGCTTCATCTAGTTCAGTAAACCATTCCTTCAACAATTATTGAGTAGGAGAACTAAGTAAGCAGTAAGACAACTAAGATGTGGGAGGATATTTCTTTGTATTTTTTGGACTTTTTTTTTGTACTGTTCTTTTTGTTAATTTCTTATCAGAATATTTTCGTTTTTTGCCATTTCTGTTATGAAACAGTGCCTACATCTAGCCAGTAACAGAGGAATTCTGCCAAGTGTCTACTTTTTGGTCTAGCATTGAGATCTGGGCACTCTAAGGAAGCAACACAGACTAAGAATCAGAATGTCTGTGAGAGTTTCACATATTTACTTGAACTGCAAAGTAATTTTTGCCCTGAAGTGTATTTATATCTGTTACTATATTTATGTATTTAGATACTCACAACATTTATTTGGGATTGCTAGCAGTCAAAGACTGAGGTCAACACTGGCCAAATATTAGTAAAAATCACACATGAATGCTTTAGATTCTGGATTAATATTGGTAATATCTTAGAATACCTATTTCTCCACTTTTGTAGTAGTACACTAAATTCCTTTAATATACATAACTGGTTTCTTATCACCTTAGCAAGATGTAGGCCATGTGTTCTATTCAATTATCTGCTCTAAGAGTTCTTAAACCCACATGTAGCAATAAAATTCAAATTATAAACAAGGTTGAAACAACATTCTAGAAAGAGAAGGATATTTGATCCCATCTGTCTGTGGGACTCCTCTGTCATGGGCCATTTCCACAGTAGTGCTATTATTCCACTTTCACTTCACTTCCACATTCACTTCCACAGTAGTGCTGTTATAGTGCTATTATTCCACTTTCAACCTCCCATGGAATCCTGGGGCTTGCAGTTTGGGGGGGGTCTTTAGAATTCTCAGCCAGAGAACTCTTTGGCCTCAGGAAACTACAAACCTCAGAATTCTACAGGATGTTGAGAGTGGAAGAATAGCACCATAGCAGTGTAGTACAGAAATGACTGTAGAATATTATACCCATACAAAAAGTAGATGCCTAGAAAACATCTTAGTAGGCATATAACAGTATATTTGAATGAAGACTGTTTCCAGAAGAATATGGAAACATGTATGAAGTATAGAAACATGAGTACTGAGGTGTGGAGAAATAAATGACAGTCTTCTTAGAGCATCATTCTGACATACTCCAACGTTCTCTCTTCTCACTTTTTGCAGTGATCAGTGGCTGAAGGTGATTCTCAATTCCTGATTTCTTACTCTGACATTACTCTTGCACAATCACTTTTTTCATTTGAAATCCTTCCAACTCCATTAACACTATTTAAAGGTAAAGAGGATGAGTACATGTTAAAGATCTCTAAAACATTTGATGTAATAATCTTTGCTACATTATTATGAGGAAGCATTCACATTCAACAGTGTAAAAAGTTTAGTATTGTATTAAAAAGGCTAATTTATTCCAGCATTCCTACAAAAATCCCAATAACAAGGAGCCACTGGATGGTACATCAGTAATTAGTCACATGTGTATAAGAAGACTATAATGTTCTTTCTGCTCACCACTGATATACATTGTTGAAAACTGTGACTGTGAAGCACTTCAAGGGCACAGTTCTACTCATAAACGTACAAAACTGGATGACCAAAACACTCAAAACAGGGTGAGGGGGAAGCACTTTTTGTTATTCCTGGTGACTAATGGCGGAAGGTGGTTCTCATTTCTTTATTTCTTACTTTGACCTACAGTTGTTTGAAAAGTAGATAGATAAATCTGTCTCTCTGTCTTGTCTGTCTGTCTGTCTACTTTGATCTACAAAATTCCCACTGTTTGTCTTAGAAATTCATCAAACAAATGGGGAAGGCAACCTCAGAAGGAATCCCACTTATCTCCAAATGTCTCTTATCCATAAATGATGGGGTAGAAAATCTTATTCTCACCAAAATTTTTCCTGTCTGAACATTTTGAAACAAGAACAACTTAAAAATTCTCACATAATTCTGAGACAAATGTACAATGCTATTACTATCATAGATGTTACCAATTGAACTGGTTATTGCATAACCTTACATTATCATAACAATCAAATAATAATCATCATATTAAAGGCATTTTATATAAAAATGAAACATTAATTATTACTTCTCAATTCAGTGAAAACAAACGAAGACATCATACTGAGCCGAAAAGGCTGAACAGCCTATATATAAGCTAACTGTATGTATTTACCCATCTTGTCACAGGATGTCGCTCTCTGCTTAAATATCTTGCTGAGAATAAAAGAAGGCGAAAAGAATCATCCTTTGCTTTGTCACCAGAGATTCATTCTTGTAACTGGATGGGCGAAAGGGATGTTAACAGGCTATATTGAGTTGGTTTTGGTTTATTTTACAAAGATACACAATGAAATAGGGAGATTATATAAAATATTTCTGAGATGATTGTACCGTGTGGAGACTCTACAATGGGGACAAGACAGCTGCTGCATCTGATCCTGCTCCACACCGCCTGGGAAATAGGGAGCGGCCAGCTCCATTATTCTGTGCCTGAGGAATCCCAGCACGGCACTTTTGTGGGCCGCATTGCCCAGGACCTGGGGCTGCAGACAGAAGAGCTCATGCCTCGGATGTTCCGTATGGAATCTCAAGGAGATGTGGACTATTTCAAGGTAAATGAGCAGAATGGGATTTTGTTTGTTAATTCTCGGATAGACAGGGAAGAGCTATGTGCCAAGAGCACCGTCTGCACCATTCATCTGGAGGTGATTGTAGATAAACCCCTGGGGGTCTTTCATGTGGAAGTAGAGATCGTAGACATAAATGACAATGCCCCTGTTTTTTCTGTCAGGGAGCAGAATTTAGCTGTCTTAGAATCAAGAGTCCAAGGTTCCCATTTCCCAATAGAAGCAGCCTCTGATGCAGACATTGGTACCAATGGCCAGGTGACTTACAAGCTTAGTCCCAATGAGTATTTTTCTGTGGAAGAGATAAAGAATTATGAGCACAGTAAGTCTTTGGTTCTGACATTAAATAAACCACTTGATCGTGAGGCATCTCCTGAGCATCACTTGTTACTTTCTGCTGTAGACAGTGGAGAGCCAGCTCTCACTGGTACAATCCTGCTGGAGATCACTGTAGTAGATGTCAATGACAATCCACCTTCCTTTAATCAGTCAGTTTACAAAGTTGACTTACTGGAAAACTCTGCGATTGGAACACTAGTTATTAAATTAGAGGCAAGAGATATTGATGAGGGAATTAATAAGGAAATTTCCTACTCACTGAGCAAACTTGTTGCTCCTAATATAAAGGAAAAATTCAGCATAGATCCTAATAATGGAGAAGTTAGGGTGAAAGAAAATGTAGATTTTGAAGAGAATATGGCATATGATATTCAAATTGAAGCAACAGATAAAGGTGGTTACCCCTTGTCTGGACACTGCAAACTTCTCATTGAGATTTTGGATGTGAATGACAATAGCCCTGAGATGTCACTGAAGTCACTATCAGTGCCAGTTCGTGAAGACTCCTCACTAGGAACTGTGGTGGCTTTGATCAGCATCTCAGACAGGGACTCTGGGGCCAATGGACTAGTCACCTGCTCCATGAGTCCTCTTGGGATACCTTTCAAGCTACAGTCCACCTTCAAGAATTACTACTCTCTGGTGGTAGCCAAGCCCCTGGACCGAGAGCGGGATGCAGAATACAAGGTGATAGTCACAGCCCAGGACCAAGGGGCTCCATCACTGTCAACCACCAGCAGCCTGGTGGTTCCCATTGGTGATGTGAATGACAACGCACCTACTTTCGCTCAATCTTCCTACACGGTCTTTGTGAAGGAAAACAACCCACCTGGCGCACACATTTTCACAGTATCTGCCTCAGATCCAGATGTAGGTGAGAATGCTCTGGTCAGCTATTGGCTGGATGAGAAGCTCCGGCCACTATCAAGCTATGTCTCTGTGCACTCAGAGAGCGGGAAACTTTATGCGTTGCAGTCCTTGGACTATGAGGAGCTGAAGCTACTGGAGTTCCAGGTGAGAGCCAAGGATGCTGGGGTGCCCTCTTTGTGTGGCAATGTGACAGTGCAAGTCTTTGTGGTGGATGAAAATGACAACGTGCCAGCTGTGACTATGCCAGCCCAAGAGAGCCCCACACTGGTGGTGGTCCCCATAAAAGCAGGGCATGTGGTGGGCAAGATCCGTGCCCTTGATTCTGACTCCGGGTACAACGCATGGCTGCGTTATGAGCTGCCAGAGGGAAGCAGTGGTCCTTGGCGGCTGGGGCCATACAGTGGTGAGATCAGTACAGCGCGTGCTTTGGATGAGGCAGAGGGCAGTAGCAGCCATAATTTGGTGGTTCTGGTCAAGGACCATGGGAAGCCAGCTCTGTCAGCCACAGCCACCCTGAGCATTTCACTGGTGCCCAGCGCTCAGGCCATCCAGGCTGATGCCCGCCTTCTTAGGATGGGAGGAGGCTCAAAGCCCCTGGCAGAGAAGATCAACATCTATCTCATCATAGCCATCTGCTCGGTGTCCAGCTTATTTCTGCTTGCTGTCATTACCTACGTGGCATTACGTTGTCAGTGTCAGTCCAAGGAAGCCGTGATGTGTGGTCCTGGCACAGCCACACTGGTCTGTGCCAGTGAAGTGGGGAGTTGGTCCTATTCAAATCGTCATAGCCATATCTTGGCAGGTGTAGCAGGGGAGCCCAGTGCCAAAAACGACCTCATGGTTTTCACTCCAAACATTCCTGTCTTTGCAGAGAATGGGAATCAGCAGGATCTTCTTTGCGCAACGGTCAGTAACTTCTTTTCAACTTGTATAATTTGTTCCAAACATTTGTGTGGTTATCTATCCATTCCTGCCTTCAGAATTCAATATCATCTGTATTATATATAGTAGTTCTTTTTCATTCTATTTTTTTTCTGAAGAGGTTTTGTATTTTTTCCAAGTAATTTTTGCCCCTTATAGAATGTCCATATTTGGAAATTATCGAGATGTTGCTTTTGATGTCATAGCATTAATTACAATGTTAGTAACTTCATGGGTAAGATCTTTGCAGGCCGTTTTTCCAAATATTTTGTTTAATAATGCCATTATCAGTCATTACATCTATCATTTTTGAGATGCTGTTCAAAAGGTTATATCCCTTTCTCTGTGTTTGCTTTGGGAAATAACACAAGCCTATTTTAAAGTTTTATTTTAGTGTGTGTGTTTAGCTCCTCAAACTGATCTAGAAAACTTTTCCTGACCTTCATAAGCATCAGCAATAAAGGAATACTTACATATAGATGGCATGATTGTTGTTTTTCACTTGGTATCAGTACGCAAGCAGATGAAGGATTCCCTAATGGAAAGACCCCATAAAATAATAGTAGAAAAATTGTTTGGCATTGTTTTCTCTGCTACTTTATACTCCTACTACCATCACATTGGGGAAGACTGAAATCAAAATCCGGGTCAAATTCCAGATAAAAACTGGTTTACTTCTAGCTTTGAGCCCTCTTAGAGGTCCTAATGGAATGTCAGAATCCATTAGTGATTCTGAACTCAGGTCATTTACTGGCATTTGAGCTCTGAAGACAAAAGGAGGCAATTGTATAAGAGAATTCACACCTTGCATCAATAAGGTGGTTCTTATAAAGGATTGTGCTCTGACCCAGCCTTCCAATCTAGAAGAAGGGAAGAGGGGAATCATCCTTGTTCAGCAGAGGTTATAGAATCAGTTGTGAACAGTACCACTGAGATTTGGCAAAGCTGCAAGATGACACAATAGTTTAACTGCCTTGAGTCCCAGCCTTGGAGAAAAAATGGAGAATAAATAAAATAATGTAGTACAACTATCATCATAGCATTCATCTGCTTGCTTGGTTAGCTCATCCTGATCTCTTCTGAAATGTTACTTCTGATGCATCTGTTCTTCAGATGACCTTCTGGCATCAAATGTTATCCCTACATCTTCCCAACAGGAAGCAGCTATTCTGAGGGGATCATTCACTCTACCTTAGTCAGATCTTAGCCACTGAAGGATTGCCTCTGCCAACAACACATCAGAACTTCCTCTATGAATTTCTAGCTTCCCTATAAAACATTTCCAGTCTATTTGCTTAAAAAATATAAAAGGATGTGCATATGTGTTCTTAATAATGTTCCCTCAGGGAAAGGGGGACAGATAATTGATAGGAATGGTAGACTGTGGAATGAGCTCTTCTCCTGGATCAGTTAACCCTTTTGTGACTCGCTCTTATATATCCTCTTCCACAACTTCCATAACTCTTGCTCCTCTCCTTTCTGCTCATCTCCCCCATAATATCAGCAGAGATAAGTCAAAGCAGTGGGTGGAATGAATTAAAAGATACCTGTACTGGTTGTGAGTTTCCTCTTCTCTTTTTAGAGACAAATTGGACATGGAAAGGGAAGTGAGAATGAGAAAGAGAAGTGCCCACTCTCCCTCAGCCTGCTATCTGTTTTTAAACATTTATTGCAGGCTACTTTCCTGCAAAATGCCTCTGCCAATGGCATACTGGTAGCTGTATATCTCTTTAGTGTGTGCCCCATAGCTAAATGAAACACTGTGCTTGCCCTACTAAGGTTGTGGCTTTGCGAATCCTCAAAAATTGGCTACACAGACAACCCTCCCTTCGATAACTTCTCTCTTTTTTAAAAATTGAATCAAACTGGTCAATTTAAGTGAAATTAAGACCTTTGGTTCAAATCAATACATTAGGGCGATATTCCTTTGTACACATAATTCGGAGCCAAGCTGAACTCATTAATACTTACTAATGAATAAACATGTATATGTTTGCACTGTTTTTCAAATTGGTTCTGACTTAACAATGATTCTGTCAGAGGGTTTTCTTGGCAAAATTTATTCAGAGAAGGTCTGCCATGGCCTTTCTATGAAGATAGCCTAAAGTACTTGGGCTTCCCTGATAGTTTCTTGTTGAAATACCAACAAGGCTTGCCCCACTTAGCTTCTAAGAATTGACAGGATTTGATGTTTTCAGGGTGTTTTGGTAGCACCATAAGTAACTTTAAATATATCAGACCATTGTAGAGGTTTTCTGTTTCACAATGCTTTAGAATGGTCTTTGTTGTGTTCAGAGGTCTAGTATCCTTAGAAATAAGTATCTGGATTTAGAATAAGATTACATTCATATGTAGAGTTTTATCATTTCTTCTTTGTATTCATTCCAAAGAAGGCTATTGCTGTTCTTCTTTCCAGTTCCCCTTACTTTGTCAGGTTATTTAAATTCCGGAGTAGATTTATCTGTTATTCTGGAGATGTTGAAATCCTTGCCCAGATCAAGGAACAGATCTTCCACAAATGCTAGTCTTGAAATTTATGACCATGAGCCTGTGTCTTAGTTTTCAGTGGATCCTGAAGTCTAAGAACCCTTTAGAGTCTGTGCAGATATTACTAATTAAGAATTACCCAGCTGTGAAACACAAATTGCATGGAACTGAACCCTGAAAGAACAACAGCCTTTCTCAACGTTCTCTTGACCTTCTGCAAACATTGATATAGCCTTGGTTGCCATTGAAAATCTGCCTGCCTCTAAACTGAAAGTTATTCAGATGGAAGCTTTGATTCTCCTCAGTTCTGTTCCTACTTTTCTTATAGTTCTAGATGCAATTACAAGTCTTTCCTCCTTCAAAATAAAATTGGTTCAAGTGTATGAAGGATGTTTTACATTTCCAACTCCATGTGGCTTGATGTACTTTGTGTTATTCTTTCAGCTACTATTTTAAAAGAACTTTTACATCTCAGATAACAAGAAAATATGGCTCATTATCAGACATTTCTAGTGGTAAAATGCTTTGGATGTTATACACATGAAATCTAAGCCTTTTCTGTTGTGGAATAAACTTTTTAAAAAGCCACTTTTAATGAGTCTGAACCAAAATTGACAGACAAGGAGATGGATCGTTATCTCAGACTTTGACGAGAAGAAAAATGTCACCTAAAATTGGGATTCTGGTAGTTTAAAACTATGCTGAAGTTTCTAATTTCCATATTTTACTTCTTTTTCTTCTACTTTTCTCTACTCACGTGTAGAGGTTTTATAAACTGGGAATAATCATTTGGGACAATCAGAGCACACCAACTGGTCCAATCTCTGACCTTCCATGTATTGATAGGGCCATCTACATATACCACATGGCATAAACCTGTTGTACACATTTAGACTCTGTGGAGACAATTTACATATTTGTTGTAAAAAATAGTAAAAGTGTTACTGTGTTTCTTATAGGATTAAGTACTCAACTCAGAGGGAATTTTATCTTTTCAGATCCTTTCTTTGGAGGTACACTCCCAGAGCTCTCTCAGTATATAAAAAGGACTCAGATTTCAGTGATGGTTAACAACTGGAGGTAAATATAAGGAAAGTTTTAAGTATGGCTAACAAAACACAAAGAAATAGAAGAACAATTGTCCTACTACATGCCACAAAAGCATTTGATACAGTAGAATGGCCTTTCTTTCTTTGATACTATAACTATAGAGGTATTTAATATAGAGCTGTTTAAGGCTATATACCTGATAACCGATGGTCAGCTTGTAATAACCCTGACATGAAAGAAAGAAGACAAGTGTATTACGCTCTTCATTGTTTTCTTTACTCATTGAGTCCCCAGGAAAGCCAGTTAGAGAAATGCTTCAGATTAAAGAAAATACAGACAATTGCATTTCTGCATACAATCATTATATGCAGATGATGTAATTATTTCAATGGAACATTGAATTATCTCTCCCTGTAGGAACATATCATTTACTCTCAGGATATAAAATAAAAATAAATAAATAGAAAACAGGTTGTATCACACATAAAGTCCTTTTATTAATAATGATCTCTAGGGCATCAGATTACAACAGACTACAGAAAACTATTATCAAACATACCCATTAGTTACATGGGTGTAAATATAACCTTTAACATCAGTGATAGTGCCAATATAAATTAGAGTTCTATTTTTTAATTAAGGAAAAATTAGGCAACAAGGAAAGATAATTATGTTTAGCTAGAAATACTGCAGCCAGGATGACCATATCCCCCATATTATTATTTTTGGGGGGCAGTTTTTATTGCATGCATGGATTTTGCTTGTGCAATGGGACTTTCAATATTGAAAATGTATGGCAAGCAAAACTAATGTTTGCCAAATGTAGGCAGTATTGTCAAAAAACACAAACATATTGGCAACACATTATTTACATAATACAAACAACCAACCATATAATTATTTTACATCCTGAAGAGTAAATCCCATATAAATCAATTCAGGAGTATTCCCATTTCATACAGCAGTGTGCAGTGCTGTGTAAGTGGGTACAGAATTTCAGCCTTATTGATTTTATTCAGTCTTATAGGATGTAGTTCTATGGAGAATACTGAGGTTACTAATTTAAACTGGGTTAATTTCAACTACAATGGTTTGGTTGAGAAACTAGAAAAGGTTTGTATTTCCCAGCCCTGGATGAGAGATGAGACAGACAAAATAAAAGGAGCAGCTCACAATCTAGAAGTAGTTCATAAACAGATAATGCAGTAGACATATATTGGAGCACCTGTTGGAATCATAAATGATTGCAAAAGAGTTTATTTTTATAATGCTATATTTTAGCATGTTTCCTTATTGGTTTGCATAATGCCTTGTATACAATGCTTAATGTTTCTGAAAGAATACTTGTAGGTATCCATTATGGTTTCTATAGAATGTGAAAAGGTTGTGCCTGGAAACAGCCAGCTATCTTCAGTGCAGGAACTGTACTACAGTAAACAGCTTGTTGTTGGAGGATTAAGAGAGTTATGTTCAAAACTCAGATACAGGGCCTTATTTGCACTGGATAAATGGCTGTCCAGCCTATCTCTAATCCTAACATCTTTAAAATCCTAGCCCTGTCTAGGATATGGTCCACAGATACAGATCGGATCTTGTCCAGAAAATTGTCAAGCACTGCTACTTTGTGTTGCTCAAGAAAACACACGAATGATTTTCATGTTCTTTATTGAAAACACAACAGGTCAGTAACACAAATGTTGCTGGAGTGAAAACTTTGCAAAAAACATTAATCCATCAGCATCCCCTCCCCCTATGCTCTTTGGTAGTTCTTCCAGGTTCATACCCTCTTCCTATAATTGCCAAAAGGGTTTCCTTTGGTTAAAGCTACTTCTGTCTACAGTTACTTTGGTCTTTAGAAATTCTCCTCCAGTCTTTGATATTTTAATTCTAAATGCCCCCCTTGCAATCTTCAGCCTAATCCTCATAAATCACCCTCTGATTGCTATCATCTAAGCACAAAACCAAACGTTGTTTACTTAAACTAGCCAATTGCTATTTATTGCCCCACCAACAAACAATACTGACCGTTTGGTCTTTAACATGCCAGCCTATCCTAATTCTCAATTACACCCCCACTATTCCCTTTTACACTCAGCATTTCTATACAGCTACACATGCCTTCCTCCATTCCACAGATCTCTACATGTCTAGGAGAAATAACGACATGACAAAAACGTTCCTGTTACCACATAATACCTGCCTTTTACCTCCTCAACTGTGCCTGTTTTTGAGAAAGTCTTCAGAAGGTTATTGCGTTCTTTCTGTACATCAGATGTGTCCTAATCAAAGTTTCATTCCCTGATTAACACTGATGTTTACTGGTTTGTTCAAATGCTGCCTTGCAGGTAAGCAGAGTTTCTACATCTCTGTTAGCAACAGGCACATCTTACGTATTTTTATACATACCACACAAGCCAGTGTTTCAGTGCTGGCTCCAGATTTGTGCAGGTTCTCATTATGCTCTATCATGGCCACTCTCTATTGCAATAAAATTGCACAAAATCTGCAAAACTAAAATGATACAAAAATTAAAGTATGGAAGTGCAATAAAAAACCGTTAAGTCACCAAATATTACCAGTGTTTTTGCTAATTTGTTAAAGTTGAAGAGAAGGAGCTTGATGGATGACCTTGGGGAGAGCATTCTGTGAGTTCAGTACAATTACCCAGAACGTCTAAAATTGGACTCTCATTTGCTTTTAAATGGAGGCACCCAGAGAAAGCATTCAGGGAAGTTAATATAGGCAAAGCCATTCCTAAAGGATTCATTTAACCCTGGCAATCGATCCTGAAAAAACTCAATATCAGAATCTAAATTCTGATTGTTATAAAAATGGCTTGGCTTAATGTGTGAATAAGGTTCCCTGGACAAAACTTACATACAGAAATTAAAGCTACCCTTGTGCTCTATTTGAGAGTTTGGGAAAATTAGTTTTTTTTCACTTTATAACTCCTAGAATTCCCCACTCAGTGGTCATACTAATTTGTGGTTTCTCAGAGTTATCATTAGAAAAGTAAATTTCAAAAAAGTAAAATTTCCACGCTCTGGTTTAATGTCCCTCATGTACTTGCCTGCTCTATTAAGCATCATATTATACAATGAGCACTTCCCAGTAAGAGAGAGAGCAGAAAAAAAGACTTTTCAGTACTATACAATGAGCTGGAAACTTGTTTCCCCAGGAAGCTATCTAGCTACCTCAGCTGTTAGGATCAGAGGGAAATCTTTGGTGAACAAAGTACAATTTTTGCACGAATGTAAGCCTTTCTTATCTTCTTTTAAGCATCTTATATATGAACATATCCTCTGCAGTGCTTAGGGATACACCATGTGTATTTCAGAGTGAACACAAGCAATTTTTCTTTAAAATGTATTTTGACTAAATTGGGAATATTGTAGAAGAGGAGATTTCAAAGTGGACTGAAGACTAAAAGCATTTTTCCTTACCACCTCCATAATGTAATTAACAGTCTATTATAAAGGTCTAATTCAGCAAATAATGAAATAAATCTGCTATATATTTATTTATTCATTTATATTTATACTTAAAAGAGATTTGGTCAGCGGAAATGCCATGCTTGGTTTCTGAGAGGTCTGTTGTGTTGCTCATTGCCTATCCAAGGTTTGTTTTCCACCTTTGAATAAGATTTGCTTCCAAGTATAATTTATGAGAAGAGAAACATCCTGTCAACTGTTAACCAGATATTTAAACCTGAAGTTGAAGTAAGGATCTTAAAACGTTAGAAGAGTCTGTAGGTAAAGGGAATAATTTTAAGAAACATTTCCCATCCCCCACCCCCAAGTCAAACCACTTGTGCTTTCAAAGTTAGACACATGATGTCGCCCTTACATACAGAATCTGTTCTGGGAAATCTAAGGATCTCTCCCCCTGCACCAGGAAGGGAAAAGCAAATCAGTTGATGGAAACATCCAGAGAGAAGAATCCAGATGTCATCAGAGAGAGCATATCGGAATGCAGCCTTTTAAAAATTCAAGAGCAGTTTTCATTAACCAAAGGATGGATTCCTAACATTCAGGACTCCTTCAGTTTTGGCTTTATTCATCTTGATGGAGAGAAGGCAGTTGCTGCAGCTGGTTCTGATCCATGCAGTCTGGATGGTGGGGAATGGCCAGCTCCATTATTCTGTGCCAGAGGAGTCTCAGCATGGTACCTTTGTGGGTCGTATTGCCCAGGATTTGGGGCTGGAGTTGGATGAACTGGTGCCTCGGATGTTCCGGATGATTTCCAAAGATCCAGGGGACTATTTTGAGGTAAATGTACAAAATGGGATATTGTTTGTGAATTCCCGAATAGATAGGGAGGAGCTGTGTGCCCAGAATCCTCTCTGTATTATTCATCTAGAGATCATTGTGGATAAACCTCTGAGAATCTTTCATGCAGAGATTGAGATCAGAGACATAAATGATAATGTTCCTGTTTTTCCAGGTAATAAGCAGCAACTGTTTATTTTAGAATCTAGGCTGCCAGGCTCCTATTTCCCACTAGAGGGAGCTTCAGATGCAGATATTGGTCCAAATGGTCTCCTAACCTATATCCTTAGTCCAAATGATTATTTTCAGCTACGTGAAGAAAAGCATGGTGCTCTCAGAAAATCTTTAGCACTAGTGCTGCAGAATTCCTTGGATCGAGAAAAATCCCCTGCTCACCATTTACTTCTCACTGCCATTGATGGGGGACAACCTGAGCTAAGTGGCACAGTACAGCTGGAGATAATAGTACTAGATACAAATGATAATGTACCAACGTTTAACCAGTCTGTGTATGAGCTGAGCATACTAGAAAATGTCACAGCAGGAACATCAATCCTTACGCTGACTGCTTATGATTTGGATGAAGGAACTAATAAAGAAATACTGTACTCATTTAGCAATATGGTGCCTTCCCATTTAAGAGATATTTTTTCTCTTGATTCAGACACAGGAGAAATTAAAACGAAAGGGGAGATAGACTTTGAAGACATTAACTTATTTGAGTTACAAATTGAAGCTGCTGATCAGGGCTCCTATTCTTTGGTTGGTCACTGCAAAGTTCTGATCCAAGTTCTGGATGTGAATGATAACATTCCAGAACTGTCCGTGACATCCCTGTCTGTCCCAGTGCTGGAGGACTCCCCACTGGGGACGGTGGTGGCCCTGATGAGTGTCTCAGACAGGGATGCAGGCAGCAATGCCCAGGTGAGCTGCTCCCTATGGCCTCCTGGGCTCCCCTTTAAGCTGGTGTCTACCTTCAGGAATTATTATTCTTTGGTGCTGGCTGCGCCCTTGGATCGAGAGCATATAGCAGAGTACAGACTAATAGTGACAGTTCAAGACCAAGGAGTACCTTCACTGTCATCCTCCAGCAGCCTTGTGGTACCTGTTGGAGACATAAATGACAATGCACCTACATTCACACAACCTTCCTACACAGTTTTTGTGAAGGAGAACAACCCACCTGGTGCCCATATCTTCACAGTGTCTGCCTCGGACCCAGACGTGGCTGAGAACAGCCTAGTCAGCTACTGGCTGGATGAGAAGCTTTGGCCTTTATCAAGCTACATCTCCGTGCACTCAGAGAGTGGAAAGCTCTATGCTCTGCAGCCTTTGGACTATGAAGAGCTGAAACTTCTGGAGTTCCAAGTGAGGGCCAAGGACGCTGGGGTGCCCTCCTTATGTGGCAATGTGACTATTCAAGTCTTTGTGGTGGATGAGAATGACAATGCACCTGCAGTCTCTAGGAAAGAAGAGGCCCCCATCTTGTTGGTGACTCCTGTGGCTGGTGGGCACATAGTTGGCAAAATCCACGCCATGGATGCTGATTCTGGATACAATGCGTGGTTGCGCTATGAACTGCTGGAAGGAAGTGGTAGCTCCTGGCGAGTGGGACTTTACAGTGGTGAGATTAGCACCACATATGCCCTGGAGGAACCAGAAGGTGTAGGCAGCAGCACAACTCTGTTGGTGATTGTGAAGGATCATGGGAAGCCTATGATGTCAGCCACAGTCACATTGAGCATCTCTTTGATACCAAGCAGCCAGGCTATTCAGGCTGATGCCCACCTTGTCAGGATGGGAAAGAACCCAAAGCCTCTGGCAGATAGGACAAATGTGTACCTGATTATTGCCATCTGCTCAGTGTCCAGTTTATTCCTTCTAGTGATCATTGTGTATGTGGCCCTGCGATGCCAGTCTCAGTTCAAGGATGCTGCAGTGTGTGGACCTGGCACAGCCACACTTGTGTGTGCCAGTGAAGTAGGCAGCTGGTCATATTCACAACGCCATAGCCGTAACCTGGGATGTGTGGCTGGGGAAACTGGAATCAAGAATGACCTTATGGTTTTCAGTCCCAATATTCCTGTCTTTGCTGTGAATGCAGGGGCAGGAAGTGCAAAGGAGGTTATTCCAGATTCTTCTGGAGAGGTGAGTCATGTTGGAATCCTTAAGATCCTTGCAGCTAACAGTATTGCATTCCTTTCTGATTTGAATTCATTGAACTGAACTGTGTTTATCTTTGAAGGATCTTATGTTGCACTCTGGTAGACTTGATAGCTCTCTGCATTTTTCTGTCCCCCCTTTCCCCCTCTAATTAAGTTATATCAAATTAAAGAACTTATTTGGGAAAGAGGATCCTTGAATCTGAAATACTCAACAGCACAAGTAGGACTTTTGTCACTGAGGTTTATTGCTTCATGCGTCCTATCAGTTATCATATTTTTAAAATATCTTTGACTGAGCAGGGTAATGCAAGTTTGTCAAGTGTCAGGCAGTAGGAGAAACAGAAAACACATTGCAATGATGGGCTCGTTTATTTAATTTATTATTTGTTTAATAATAAAGTGTCTAGTACATTTGTCACTGAGATCTTTATTGTCCTCTTTCTCTTCCTCTCCAAAATGTGGACATGTTTTGTTGTAAACAGCGTTATCGTGGCCATTATAAGCTAGAAATTGCAAGAAAAAGTTGACTTTCAATGGTGTTGGAATACCATAAGTGTCTTCATGTGGTCTGATCAAACTAAGAGTTAGAAAGTTTTGGATGACATGCCAAGTTTCTTCTTTAGAACTTTAATTTCACATTTTAACCAGTATATAACCATTGGTAGCCTTATAATACACATATTTTTCAGAATTTTTCAGTTATAGTCTTGTTTTATTACTTTTACAATGTTCTTTCTATTCTTCTTCATGAATATAAAGTGCCCAACACTTCTATTTTATTTGTTACTTGCATGAATCCCCTAGCACTCCTAGTTTGTGACACCCTTCCAGTATATTGGACACATTGATTTTGTGGGTAAATTATTCTGCCTCACTGCAGTGAATTAGCACCAGAAGGCATTTTACTGCTTTCACCTCTCTTTAGTCTAATATTGAAAGCTATGGAAAATAAAGGAAAGGAAAACATTAGAAAGATGACAGCAAAGCATCACACTAAATGCAATTTTCAGTACTTAGATACGATTAAATATTAGATGTGATTAGAAAATTTAAGACACACAAATTAGCATTTCTAGATAGTAACATATTGATTATAATTATCGTTAATCAGTGTGGGAGATGCTAATAGATGCAGTAAAATCTGCATCTGAGTTGCTATAGATCATAGATTCTCTATTTTAGAACTTAAAATAGTTCTTATTAAACAGTTGAGAATTGGAGACCCATACTTCTAATACAGATCATTCAGAGATCAATAGCTCCTGATCTACTCTCTGGCCACCCCTGATTTTTATGGTGCCATCCATGGACATGACATACTGCCTTCCGTAAGAGGCCAGACCCCTGCCCAAGGACCTGCAGACTAGAATTCAGTGCAGAGAAAATCTCATTTGAAGGGGCCTTGCGTGTAAGTCAAAGTCAAGAATATTTGGAAAGGATTATCTTGCAGTGTCCATTTTCTTGCTTCATCAGTTGTAGTCCATTTTCTTCCTCTTACACCCCAAGGATTATCATTACTAGAATGCAGCTTTGATACTTTAATTTCTGGACCCAACAGATGTGTTGTTGTTGTTTTTTTGTAGTGTTTGTCTTCTTTATTAAGGATCTTCAGGGAATTACCATCCTACTTCAGACAATTAAAATCTAGGCTTTTCAACCTTGGCTTGTACAAGGTGGTTTGCTATCATGCTTGAGTAACATGGATCATTTTGCTGTACATTTAGCTATGTCCTCCTCTCAGGTCAATACATGCTCTGATAGTAGTCTTTGGAGTATAGGCTTTGTTGTTATTGTGTGCCTTCAAGTCATTTCTAATTTATGGTGACAGTGAGGTGAACCAATCCTGGGATTTTCTGTGGCTGAGAGTGTATGATAAGCCCAGGGTTACCCAGTGGGTTTCCATGACTGAGCAGAGAATTAAACTCTGGTCTCCAGTGTTGTAGCCCAGCACTCAAACCACTATACTACTCTGGCTCTCACAGTGAAGAAAAATTAAAATAGGCATTTCTGAAATGAAATTGAATAATAATCGTGAAATTGAATAAAATTATATGAAATGAGTATTAAAATCCTAGCAATGTATAAAGTCTGCCAACATCAGTAACCCTAAAGACTCTTGATTCCATTTTAATATAAATTTGAATTACTACTTTTGGGTGTAGTATGTTTACCCCATGGATTAATTCCTACCATTTTAAAAAGACAATATTAACATTATATATTTATATATACAAATTAACTTTTCATGGAACAACAATAAAGCAGAGTGCATATGAATTGTAGAATTCAGTTAATACTTTAAATTAAAAAAAAAAAGAAGGAAAAGTTGTGTGCTGTTTATACCAATAGTCACAAGATGTCGCTGCCCACTGAAAATCAAAATGCTCTCTTGATAGAAGGATCAAAGCTCCTCCCAAAGCTACAGCAGGAAGAGACACTGAGAGACGACAGGATGGATGGAACAGCATAACAACAGGATTTTTATTCTCAGCGTTGAATGACAACATTAGACAGTGGATTTAATTTTTTTAAAAAAAGGAATAAAACCTACCACAGCTATGATTATTTTGTTCCAGTGCTGGCTAGCAAGAAAGCACTTGGTTCAGCTATTTTTTCTTACCATGTCTTGGGAAATGGGAAATGGCCAGCTCCATTATTCTGTGCTGGAGGAATCCCAGCATGGCACCTTTGTGGGCCGCATCGCTCAGGACCTGGGACTAGAAGTGGATGAGCTGGTGCCTCGGCTATTTCGGATGGAGTCGCAAAGCCATGAGGACTATTTAGAGGTAAATGTTCAGAATGGGATTTTGTTTGTTAATTCCCGGATTGACAGGGAGATGCTGTGTGCCAAGAATCCTTTGTGTATCATTCACCTGGAGGTGATTATAGACAAACCTCTGAGGGTCTTCCATGTAGAGGTGGAGATCAAGGACATAAATGACAATGCTCCTATGTTCCTCCAAAAGGAACAAAATATCTTTGTGTCAGAATTGAGAATGCCAGGATCATTTTTCCCACTGGAGGGAGCTTCTGATGCAGATATTGGTCTAAATTCTCAGCTAACCTATACACTGAGTCCCAGTGAATACTTTACTCTAGATGTGCAGAAGAAACTTGATGAAAGCCAGTCATTAGGACTGCTTTTAAAGGCATCTCTAGACAGAGAGATCAGGGCTATGCATCGTTTGTTGCTTGTGGCCACAGATGCAGGGAAACCAGAGCTCAGTGGCACTGTGCAACTGCTAATTTCTGTGCTTGATGAAAATGATAATGCACCTGCCTTTAATCAATCAGTGTATAAGGTCCAGATGGCAGAGGATGTTCTAAGTGGGGCATTAGTGATGAAACTGAATGCCACAGATTTGGATGAGGGAAGTAATAAAGATGTAATTTATTCATTTCAGAATCGTGTGCCACTTAAAGTAAAAAATACTTTTACCTTAAATCCCATTAATGGAGAAATCAGAATTAAAGAAAAACTGGATTTTGAGGAAAATCATCAATATGAAATTCAGGTGCAAGCTAGTGATAAAGGGAGCAACCCAATGACAGGATATTGCAGTATTGTGATTGAGGTGCTTGATGTCAATGACAATGCTCCTGAGATGTCGTTAAAGTCTCTGTCAGTACCAGTGCCAGAAGACTCCCCGCTTGGGACAATGGTAGCCCTGATCAGTGTCTTGGATCGGGACTCTGGAGCCAATGGTCAAATAAGCTCCTCTTTGCATCCTCCTGGACTGCCCTTCAAGTTAGTGTCCACCTTTAAGAATTATTATTCTCTAGTAGTTGCTGAGCCTCTGGATCGGGAGCAGGTGGAAGAATATCAACTGGTTGTAATAGCCCAAGACCATGGGACACCATCCCTGTCAGCCACTAGCAGTCTGGTAATATCCATTGGTGATGTCAATGACAATACACCAACTTTTCCACAGACCTCTTACACAGTCTTTGTGAAGGAGAACAATCCACCTGGTGCCCATATCTTCACAGTGTCTGCCTCAGACCCAGACTTGGCTGAGAACGCCTTGGTCAGCTACTGGATAGATGAGAAGCTCTGGCAACTCTCCAGCTATATTTCAGTGCACTCAGAGAGTGGGAAACTCTATGCTTTGCAGCCTTTGGACTATGAGGAACTAAAGCTTTTGGAATTTCAAGTGAATGCTAAGGATGCGGGGCTGCCTTCCTTGTGTGGCAATGTGACAGTGCAAGTCTTTGTGGTGGATGAGAATGACAATGCACCTTCAGTATCTGTGGCACAGGAGGCCCCTCTCCTTTTGGTGGTTCCTGTGATGGCTGGGCATATCATAGGCAAGATCCGTGCCCTGGATGCTGACTCAGGCTACAATGCCTGGTTGCGCTATGAAATGCATGAGGGGACCCATGGTCCTTGGAGAGTGGGGCTGTACAGTGGTGAGGTCAGTACCACGCGTATCCTTGATGAAGGAGAAATTAGTGGCAGCATACAGAATCTCCTGGTGCTGGTGAAAGATCATGGCAAGCCAATATTGTCAACCACTGCTACACTGAGTGTGTCACTGATGGCAAGCACCCAGCTCAGGCAGGATGACTCCAGCCTTCCTAGAATGGGAAAGAGTTCAAAGTCGTTGGTGGACAATGTCAATATCTACCTCATCATAGCTATCTGCACAGTGTCTAGCTTGTTTCTGCTTGCAATCATAGTTTACATTGCCTTACGATGCCAATCTCAGGCAAAGGAGGCCATGATGTATGGCCCTGGCACTGCCACACTAGTATGTGCCAGTGAAGTTGGTAGCTGGTCGTATTCAAATCGTCACAGTCACATCCTGGCAGGTGTGACTAGTGAAGCTGGCATCAAGAACGACCTCATGGTTTTCAGTCCCAATGTTGTCCCTCCTCCAGGAAGTGAAAACCAGGAACAAATATGTTGTGATTCATCCGTACAGGTGAGCCATCGATTTTGAACACCATTTTATCATATGTAATTGTATCATAGTACACTTAATTTCTGTCACCACTGAGAATGATTGCTCTGGAGACAGGAACTTTCCATTGTTAATATTTTGATATTTTATTTATTCAAAACATTTCAGTTTAAAAATTCTAAGGTTAGCTTACAGATATAAAAAGCATAAAAATTACCACAACAAAACAACAAGCAGCAGCCAATATGAAACAACAGATTGAAAGACAATTAAAGATAGACTAAAACCAGATAGGTCACATACTGGAAGATCAGGGCAAATAACATTTGCCTGGCACCAGAAAGATAGCATATTCAGCATGAAATGAGCTTCCTGGATAGGATGCTCCTCGGGCAATATGCCACATTTGAAAAGGCCCTCTGTTTGGTCTCAACTCACTTCTGTTATGAAGGCAGAGATGGAGGAGGGAAGGTCTGTGATGAAGATCTGAACTATAAACAAACGATTTACAGTTATTGACTGTTTCCACACTAGACTGTTATATTCCACTTTCAACATCCTATGGAAACCTCAAAGGCTCCTCCCTAAACTGCAAACCCCAGGATTGCATAGGATGTTGAAATGGAATAATAGCATTATAACAGTCTAGTGCAGAAATGGCCATCATATTTAGGGTAGCCATGTTGACCATGCAGCAGAATACAACAAAATCCAAAATCTACAAAGCCGTGATACTTTTGTTGAACCAACTCCAAAACATAAAACACATTATGCAATGTTTGGAGTCAGCTCAATAAAGGCTGTGCTGCTTTGTGGATTTGGGATTTACCGTTGTAATCATCCTATCATATTGTGACTAAGATACTGAAGAGGATTTTGAGATAAATTTAAAAGTTTATAAATCTGGATCTGCAATAAGTACTTGAATATTTCACCATCATTTTTTCTGTATATTTTGTGTTGTGGCCATTTTGTCTTATATATGATCCCCATGTGCACTGTATGGGCACCCAAGAATTCAAAATAACTACCTGCAATAATTTCACTTGCCAATTTGTTAACATTGTTTCCACTACATCTGTTTGGTATTATTGTCGCCCTGCAGTCAAGGCTAAGGTTTTGTTGGGTGAAAGATTCCCTTTTGGGGGCCCACTAAGCAGAAGTGGAAGAAAAATTAGTTACCAGTGACCAGGAGGGCTTTTCCTCAACTATGCTGTGTTGTCACTGTGCCTTGGAGCCCAGGAGGGGTGGGGACAGCTATATTTACTTCATATTCAGAAGATAAAACGGAAGATGTATTTTGATTTTTTTTTAAAAAATTGGAAGTATGTCTACTAAATTGTTGCTGTGAAAAAATAACCCAATAGCAAGAACACAATCACTGAAATAATTAAGATCAGTAGGAATAGCGTTGTGATATAATAGAAGAAATGTTACAGATCTATTTTATTTTATAATAATATACATGTAAATCAGAAACATAATCCTAAGAAAATATTAGGAATTTTCAGAATAAGAGAAGTATTCCTGCTCCCTTAAACAGAACTATCTAACAACAGAGAGGCAAGCTTTTATTAAAGCATTAAAAAACATTACCAATAGAAGAATATCATTAATTTTTTTCATCTGTCACTCATGTTTCTAATTAACTTGTAAAGCAGTTTAAAATTCTAACTGGAACAATGTGAAAGTGATTTTTATACAAAAACTTGTAAAAAAATTGGTAAACTTCCCAATTTGCATATCCCATTTTACTTGTTAGTATTGATTCTACACATATTGCTCACATGACAGAGGAGTTGGGTGATTCTGCTGGTCCAATAATAGGTGCTGAGCACATTATGGATGGCATTGTGTTGACCTGGCAATTTGCGCGGGAGGGGGGGGCCAACACCTGTGGAGCTCTTCCACGTGACTGAGACCCTTACACAACTGAGAAGTGCAATAACCCTGAAACCTACAGCATCCAGGGTGCTGTCTCAATGCTGTATTCAATGTTGGGTTGGGCCAGTGGTCAGTACATGAATAATGCATATGAGGTCTAAACATCATGGCTTTTTAAAAATCATGCTGATCCTAATGACACTAATAACACTAGTTGCTAATTTGATGTTAGTCAATGTATTTTAATTTTAAAACAAAAGTAAGCGGTCCAACTATTTTGAAGTTGTTTGATACTCAGAAGGCTTTTGATAGACTAGAATGGCCATTTTCTTGAGTGAATCTTGGAAGAATTTGACAAGAGGTAAATATAAAAATAATTGGGTGGCATGATACTAGAATTTCCAGGGACATAATAATGATTTTGATAAAGATAAATTATTCAGAGCATATTTTTGTCTAAGAAAGCACCAGTCATGAGTAGCTGTTTTCTCTTACATGCTAGCTTTACATCTCTTTTCTCTAGAGCTTAAGGAAGACAAATATATTGCTAATAATCAATACAGTACTAAACAGCCATAAAATTACATTACTTGCAGATAAAGTTCTCTGAATGACTGATCCTGAATTCCAGAATATATAAAACATAATGTTTAACTGCAGTAAGGTAGCAGGATATAAAGTGAATGTGAGCGAAATGTAAGCAGTAAATGTACCTATGGAACAGAAAACTTGGATTAAATGCAATTTCACTGTAAATATGATCTATGCAAATACCAGTGCTAGGTGAGGTTCTCTCGGCTCACACTATGCTATTTCAGAAATAAGTCAGCCTACGTGCCCCCTTCACGAATTTCAGGAAATATTTTATTTTTGAGCCTATAGAAATACAGTCTACTAGCAACCCATGTGAACCCCAAACTCACAGTTTCTCCTTTTTCATTCCTTGTGTGGTGCTTGAGTAATAATGTCATGCTGCAACAAGTGGGAGGAGGAATGGCAGAGACATCTTTTCAACCCTCCCTCACACTGATGCCCAGAGGTTGCTCCTGCTGCCAGTAGAGTACCATCTTTATAAATGATGAGGGAGCAAAGGGAGGAGGGTGACTGATGAAAGGAACAGTCAAACAGAGCTGGGTGGGAAAGAAGCAGTTACAGGGGAATTCTTCTCTGGTTTGGATTAAAATCTGAATGAGGACTTCTGATATTTGCGTTGTATCTGAAGAAAGCATTATGAGCTCCTGAGTGTTGCACACCAAGCTTTGAAAAATGAGACCACTATAAAAAACATGAAATATGGAAATGATTTTAACAGAAACTGGAATATATTAGTGAGATTATTTTTACTTTCTATTTTTTAAATCTATATTATCAATTTAAATATTTTCTAATTGTTCAATCTATGTAATCTGTTTAAACATAACAGCTCATATAAGATTGCTTTCATTACAGTAAAAAAGAAAGAATTACATTCTGGTTCAAGATAGTTAGGCCATTTTGATGGATTTGTGTAATGTTTAATTACAATGGTAATCATATACATTTTCTCCCATGCCTTTTTTCAAAATCAAAAGATGCATAGAGACTGTGATTTGGAGTAGAAACTAACAGGGGAGGAAATGAGTGCTTAACCTTTTCACCACTGCTTGTTATTCTGCTCAGTATTATCCCACAGAGAGATCTATGTGGGTGATCATGTCTTTTTCCACCTGTGTGGAACAATAAGCAGCTGGGAAGGAATTTTGAGTGGAAAAATAACCCAAGGAAAATGTATTAAATGTTTCTTTATGTCTCTGCTGGTCCTCTGTTCAAGACTGCAGCCTTCATAGCTGGTTTTTTCTCTCTCTTGTGTGCATGTGCCTTTGAGTTGCCTGTTGACTCATGGTGACCCATGAATTCCAGGGTTTTCTTAGGCAAGGAATATTCAGAGGTGGTTTTGCCAGTTCCTTCTTCTGAAATAGAGTATTCATTGGTGGCCTCCCATCCAAATACTAGCCAGGGCTAACTCTGCCTAGCTTCCAAAATCAGATGGGATCTGCCATCTTTAGGGTACTCAAGCCTTTGGTTTTTTTTAAATTAACCCCTCCCCCCAGTAAAACAGCTGTAAAGGCTGTTACGGAGAAATGCATGAATCGGTGTTGGTCATTCTGGATTATCCCATTCAGGATCCAACAAATTACTAATTGCTGTATATTGCCTGTTCGGATTCCCAGTTGTTTTAAAAAGGTGATGTCTCTGTTTTGTTCATAGTTTGAAAACCTGGTGGGAACAGTATGAATATATTGTGTCAGGGTGTACAAATCTGAGAATTTGTTGCTTCTGGTAGATCTACTTTGGAATAGTGCTCACCTACTATATGAAAACCTCAGTTTACATTGGAGTGGGATCTGAATTATTACTAGAAGAATTATGGAGGTTTAGAAACAAACAAATGTGTAAGTATCTTAGAATCATAGAGACCACAAGGGCCATCAAATCCAACCCCCTGCCATGCCATGGATATACATTCAAAGCATTCCCAACAGATGGCCATCTAGTTTCTGTTTAAAGGTCTCCAAAGACAGAGACTCCACCACACTCGAGGCAATGTATTCCACTGTTGCTCTTACCATCAGGAATTATTTCTAATGTTTAGATCCTGAAGTTTGAAGCCATTGTTCCATGTCCTACTCTCTGGAGCAGCAGAAAACAAGTTTGCTCCATCTTCCATATGACATTCCTTCAAATATTTACACATAGCTATCATGTTCCCTCTTAATCTTCTCCAGGATAAATATATCCAGCTCCCTAAACCTCTCTTCATACTGCATAGTTTCCAAGTCTTTTACCATTTTGGTTGCCCTCCTCTGGACACATTCCAGCTTGTCAATATCCGTCCTGAACTGTGCTGCTGAGAACTGGACACAGAATTCTCGGTGGGGTCTGACCAAATATAAACCCCTTTAATAGCAAATAATAAATCCATCTAGTAGCAAACTTGGGGCTCAACTAGACAGCCTGAAAATATGTAATATTTCCAGTTTTTCTTGATTTGATCATACAGCATATTTATGGGTTTTCTTACTCTCCATTTAGACCATTCTTGAAGTATGATGGGCTTTTCTCCCTCCTTCTCTCCCTCCCTTGTGTCCTTCCCCTTCCCCCTCCCCTCCTGATTTTATGTCATATCCAGTATCACGCAACATTTCAGAAACTGGTTTTCACAAATTTTCACAGAGCTTTTTCAATTATTATTTAAGAATTATTGTTACTATGCTAAAGCGCTTTAGCAATATACACTAATAAAGTATTAGCATAATTTGTTATAATGCTAACATCCCTCTTTCCCTCATTTGATGCGTGTTGAACCTGTGTCCTGGAAACTATAGCTGTGTTTACTTGGTAGCAGCCATCTTTACTAGTTCCAAAACAGTAAAAACACACAAACAACTACCAGCCCTTTTCATTTTGGCATGTACTGGGTTAAAAATAAACTCAGCTCAGGAAGGGCATTAAAAATTTTTTTGGTAGTACCAGGAGTTCAGTGGACATAAATTGAAACAAGCAAAACATCATCTGGATTTCAGAAATATTGGTCTGCACAGGAACAAATCTCTAGTATTTCCAGAGATTTTTTTTTAGCCATCTAGAGGTAGCCATAGATGATCGTTGCAGACAAACATGGAGACAAAATGGGTCAGCTGAGAGGAAGGCAGCAGCATATCCTTCTCTAAGGTTTGCAGAAGCACAGGCCATCTGAAAAATGACAAAGTCTAAAGAGGCTACAAGAAAGAGTTGGCTGACCCAACCACCCACTGAAGAGTGGGGCATGCTCAATGATCATGGAAAGCTGAAGCTGGGAAAGATAAAGAAATGTGGGTGAGAGGATGAAATGGTGTGCTAGAAAAGGTTACAACTGTCTGAGTGGCTGGCACCCTCCAATTAGAAGCTGAGAATACATTGCCTTTCTGTTGTAAGGAAACAGCACATGACCAGATATTGACAGATTCTAACAAATACAAGGATAACCTTGCATCATTTCATATTTTGCACTGGACATGCAAGATATGTCTTTCAATCTTGAATGTCCTCATTTGGCAAATGATTATTATTATTTTTTAAATCAAATCTTTAAAAAGATTACATCAGAAATAAGCTACAGATTCAGTTAAAAGATCTAACGAGTATAACAGACAAAACATAAGATATGTGAGTAGATTGTCTCCCTCTGTCACCCCCCTCCTCAGAGGATCAGTAGGAGCAAAAATGGTCAGAAAATTTAGAGCTGTCTCTATGAATGAAAAACTGGCAACAAGAGAGACAGAAGAGACCTATTAGTAACTGCAATCAAAGCACTTGTAGCTCTGACAAGAAATCTTGCACATTTTCTTTTACATTTAAACACACTTGCCCAATACAAAACAATGAACAGCTCACTTTACCTGTCAGTGAAGAGTTATGAGATGAGCACATTTAGACTTGACACGGGCCTAAACAGAGAGTTAACACCAACAAGTGGCTCTCCTGTGCCCAAGATACATGCATGTTTTCAGTCCAAATATAGTTTTCTATGTTATTTCTGAAATTGTTGAAACAATCAAGTGATCTGAAATAAAGTGGTACACAATGACAGTGCATCATATTCAAAAAACTGAATGTCAAAAGTATAATGTTGCCTCCTGGAGATGCCATCCATCTACCAATCCTTTTCTTTGGACCTGGTATAAGCACAGAAACAATATCTGAAGAAAGCAATAATTTCTACAATGCAGCTTCTGCAGCACACTGATGTCACTTTCCATGGTACCAACAGATATGAAGAAAACTCAAGACATAACATGGGATCTGGGCAACCACATTGCCACAAAGTTAGAGCTCCATGAATGGTGCACACAGATAATTTATTTCCCAAAATATCTATTTATTGTACTTTTATGATAGACTTCTTCCAAAGATGCTCAGAGTGACTTATGGGTTCTCAACTTTCTAACAAACAACTGGCTAATCAGAAGAAGACATTCTTAGGAAATTGAATGGGTTGGAATAAAATTTGACAATCATAAACACTGATTTTCTGAAAGTAAATTAAGGTAAACATTCAAATAAGAAGGAAAAAAGGTACTTTTTCTGCACTTCCCATACTCAATCACATGGTGGAGCAATTGCGCAAATAATCTTCTTGGAAACCTCGAAATACAGCTCTCCCCCTTTAAAAAAATGTCTTTGGGCAAACACGTCAGCAGATATCCAGCTGCAGTTACAAGATCCATAGAAATTCCTGTCAGAGATGCTACTCCCTGGTGTTCTAAAGCATCCACATTAGCTACATCTTAAAAAAAATTTTTTTAGAAGCATCCCGCTTGTAAATCTTCATGGTTATTATGCGGATAGACCCTTTTGTGAGGAAGAAGCTGCTGCATCTGATTCTGCTTCACACCGCCTGGGAAATGGGGAGCGGCCAGCTCCATTATTCTGTGCCTGAGGAATCCCAGCATGGCACCTTTGTGGGCCGCATCGCCCAGGACCTGGGGCTGGAGGTGAGTGAGCTGGTGCCTCGGATGTTCCGGATGGAATCCCAAGGCCATGGGGACTATTTCAGGGTAAATTTGCAAAATGGGATTTTGTTTGTGAATTCCCGGATAGACAGGGAGGAGCTGTGTGTCAAGAGTCCTTTGTGTTCCATCCACCTGGAGGTGATTGTGGATAAACCCCTGCAAGTCTTCCATGTGGAAGTGGAGATTGCAGACATAAATGACAATGCTCCTGTCTTCTCTGTCATGGAGCAGACATTGATTATTGCAGAATCAAGGTTGCCACATTCTCCTTTCCCACTAGAGAGTGCTTCTGATGCAGATATTGGCACTAATGCTCTGATAACTTATAGGATCAACCCAAACGATTATTTTAGACTCAATGTAGTAACAAATGAAGACCACACAAAGTCAGCTGGGCTTGAGTTAAAGAAAGCATTAGACCGAGAAGATGTCTCTGTGCATCATCTATTGCTGACAGCTACAGATGGGGGCAAACCAGAGCTCACAGGAACGGTCCAGCTGGTGATAAATGTGTTGGATGTAAATGATAATGCTCCATTATTCAATCAATCTGTTTACAAAGTCAGAGTGCCAGAGAATCCAGTTGAGGGGACTCCCATAATTACACTCAATGCCACAGACTTGGATGAAGGCAGTTCTAAGGAGATTACTTATTCCTTTAGCAGCCTTGTTCCTTCCAAAGTTAAAAGCATCTTCCAAATAGGTGACAGCACAGGTGAAATTAGAGTTGCAGGGCCATTAGATTATGAAGATATTAATTTGTGGGAAATTCAAGTTGTAGCAGAAGATAAAGGCAATCCTCCTCTGGCTGGACATTGCAAAGTTGTTGTAGAGATTTTAGACGTGAATGACAACACACCTCAGCTGTCACTCAAGTCCCTGTCAGTGCCAGTGCCAGAAGACTCCCCTCCAGGCATGATGGTGGCACTGATTAGTATCTCAGACAGGGACTCTGGAGCCAATGGACAAGTGAGTTGTTCCCTGTGGCCTTCTGTGCTCCCCTTCAAGCTGAAATCCACCTTCAAGAATTACTACTCTCTAGTTCTGGATGCACCCTTAGATCGGGAGCAGGTATCTGAATATGTGTTAGTGGTGATGGCTCAGGATGAAGGAACTCCATCATTGTCAGCTAGCAGTACCTTGTCAGTTCCTATTAGTGACATCAATGACAACACACCTACTTTTGCTCAGCCCTCCTACACAGTCTTTGTGAAAGAAAACAATCCACCTGGTGCTCATATCTTCACAGTATCTGCCTCAGACCCAGATATAGCTGAGAACAGCTTAATCAGCTACTGGATAGATGAAAAACTTTGGCCATTGTCAAGCTACATCTCAGTGCACTCAGAGAGTGGGAAACTCTATGCTCTGCAGCCTTTGGACTATGAGGAGCTGAAATTGCTGGAGTTCCAAGTGAATGCCAGGGATGCTGGGCTGCCCTCTTTGTGTGGCAATGTGACAATTCAAGTCTTTGTGGTGGATGAGAATGACAATGCACCTGCAGTATCTGGGATAGGTGACACTCCTGTCCTGCTTGTGGCTCCGGTGACGGCTGGACATGTTGTGGGTAAGATCCGTGCCCTGGATGCTGATTCAGGCTACAATGCCTGGCTGCGCTACGAACTGCATGAAGCAAACAATGGACCCTGGCGTGTGGGG
The DNA here is from genome assembly GCA_948474755.1 of Ctenosaura bakeri. NCBI lineage: Eukaryota > Metazoa > Chordata > Lepidosauria > Squamata > Iguanidae > Ctenosaura > Ctenosaura bakeri. The sequence goes on from CAOLHI010002860.1 coordinate 214,710, forward strand.
CTCTATACTGGTGAGATCAGCACCACACGTGCCCTGGATGAGTCAGAGAGCAGTGGTAGCGGCCAGAATTTTGTGGTGGTTGTGAAGGATCATGGTAAGCCTGTGCTATCAGCCACAGCCACAGTGAGTGTGTCACTTGTGGCAAGCTCTCAGGCCATTCAGTCTGATGCTCATCTTCTCAGAACAGGAGGGACTGGAAAGGCCCAGGTGGAAAATGTCAATGTCTATCTAATTATTGCAATCTGCTCAGTGTCCAGCTTGTTCCTGTTGGTGATTGTAATATACATCATCCTGAGATGCCATTCCCAGGCAAAGGAGGCAATGGTATACGGCCCTGGCACAGCCACGCTGGTCTGTGCCAGTGAAGTGGGCAGCTGGTCATATTCAAATCGCCACAGCCACATCCTGGCAGGAGTGAGTGGGGAGGCTGGTGCCAAGAGTGACCTCATGGTTTTCAGCCCCAATATTCCTGTCTTTACAGAGAATGGAAATGTTGGGAATACAAAGGAGCTGGTTTCTAATTCATCTGAAGAGGTGAGTTATATGTGATCCTTCAAATCACTGAAAGTAACACCTTGTTATTCCTTTTAAGGGTGAAAATACTGAAGAAAAAGATGATATTGGAGAATATAATTAGAATGGAACTAACCGTTACCTCTGCACATATCTCTTTATTTATATATTTTTTTGCATTATTGTTTCCCATCTATAGATCTTTAAGGAGAATAACAAAGTTTTGAAAGTTAAAACAATTAACCAATAAAACTTAAGCGTCATGATGAGAGCTGGTGGAACAGATTGTGGAGAGGATGGTGAGGACAAAGGGGGTGGATGGGATGAGGAGCTCTGTTTGATCATCAGATTGGGAGTGCTATAGACTGTTGCACCAGCACAGAGCTGCTTTACCTTTAGACAACAGAGCAACAGAAGAGTAGTCTTTCAAAGAAAATGGCTGCTCTGAAGATCAGGAACAAATATATCAATGAAACCCAAAGTTCTTCAAAATAAAGCAGTGGGCTATATCCAACATTATGGCATAAGAAGAGCTCTTAAGAGGTGCTGTCAAAGGCTCTACTGGTGCTGGATCCTAGTTTAGCACCATCAATGCTATTGTTCAACTGCATAAAAGGTGGCAGTAAAATCTAGATTCACCGCCTCCATGGTTTTATATCCACTAGCCAACTCTGGGCAATGTTCTGCCAGATTTTGTACCAATTGCTTGCAGAACTAGCATGTCTAGTTCAAGGAACCCATAACTCAGTGAAGTTATAATGTGTTGCAAAGCAGCTTGTGCAACATTCTCAAGAACAACTAGCACAACATCTTGTACAGTAGGTTGTGGAATAGTTTGAATAATTGAATCAGGTATTGGGTTTGATACCAGGACTAGGATGAAAATGGGGTTGTGAATACAATTCAGTTTGGTGCACCTCCAAGTGAAAAGAGGTAAAGGAGGAGGCTCTGTTATTCATTTTTAAAATTTGTATTTATTAAACAATTATTAACAATAATTAAACAATAATTAAGGAGAAAAATACTCAAATCAGCCAAAGATACAAAATAATAAAAAGTATATCTTAAAGATGTTCAACAAGTTGTTCCAGTGGAGTAGTTGTCAAGTTTTCGCTGGGTGCTTCCAAAGTATATGGTCTTCCAGGGGAACCTTCCATGATTTATTCTAGTCTGGACAGAAAACATTACTTAGCATGTCCAATTGGTGGCTGATGAGATTGCTAACTGGTAATAACACATTCAGTAAGAATTGACCTATCCTCATAAAAGAAATGAGGTTTCTTATGTCTGTTGCAAGTACTAATGTTGTAAGAAACTTTTTCAAATAACCATGTATTCTGGACTCTTGTCCACCAGTTTTCCAGGGTAAGTTTGCCCACCTTCCAGCCAGTAGCTATTTCGGTTCATGAAGTGACCAGGAGGAAAGCAATGAGATTTCTGCGTTTTAGGTTGCTGTTTTCATTGGTCTACAAGTAAAATAACTGAAGTGCAAGACTAAAATGGATGGTTTAGTTAGTGAGGTGAGATCTGGCCTAAAACCACAATTCAGAAAGTTTTAACTTTGAGGCATTCTATCCACATATGGATATATGGATATAAGGATATATGCATATAAGAGCTGACCTGTACGCATCCCTTCCAGTGAGGCATTTTTAGCTATTCTGAATAGTTGAACAGGAGTTAAATACCATTTTGAGTATGCCTTTTCCTGTATTGACTGACCGAGAGTGACAAAAACAGAAGGTCAAAATATAGACCCAATTCAAATCAGTGATGCTCAGTTTAAGATCCAATTGCCAAACTAGTCTAGTAGACAGACCATTTCCACAGGTAGTTTCTAACAAGACTTTGTATATAGTTTCTGCTTCCCCTTTGTGTTGTGAGTCATTTTCGGCACAGGAGTTCATATGAAGTTAATGGACATGGAGTTTCTCCTGCTGCTGCTAAATGGGCGGCAAAAAGAGTAAACTTGGTGAATTGGGAATCATGTGGTTTTGATGTGTCCTAATTGAGACAAAACGGATTCCTTAATTTTAGGTTTTCCAATTAGAAATAGATCCTGAGTGTGATGTAAGCCTTGGTCTTTCCAGTCTTTGAACTGATTCAATTTATCTGACACATGAAAATGTGTGTGAAGTAGAAAGGGTCTCAAAGGAGAAGGAACATATTTCCAGTGTTTCCATATAGTCAATGAGTGGCGAAAGAATGGGATTTGTAATTCTGTAAATGATTTCCTTAAGATTGTGAAGTAGATGAGACTGAATTCTGAATATTTTGACCAATGTAGAGGAATCCATGTTTCTAACAATTTGGATAAATCGGGCCAATTAAGAAGCATGAAAGTAAAGCTTGATGTCTAGAATAGCTAGTCCCCCTTCATTAGAATGAATATGTCTAATTGGTTTAGGACATCTAGATCATTTGCTGTCAAAAATAAATTTGTTACTATCCAAATTCAAATTGAATTCAATTTGAATTTAGATGGTAGAAGAGTTAGAGGGATGGATTGAGGGAGAAAGAACAGATGAGGGACAAGGAACATTTTAATTAGGGCAATCCTTCCCCAAATGGATAATTCCAAAGCATACCATGATTGGAGCTTACTTTTCATCCATGCTGAGGGGATTATAATTATGCAGAACTAATTGTGAGAGATCCTTAATAATTATGATTCATAAATAGCAAAATCCTGATGGACATAATTGTAAGCTAGTTAATAATTGCCAGTGTTCTTGTTGGAAGATTTTTGAAAATTAATTTTAAGGCTTGAGTAGAGACTAATGATTCCAACAAATGTTTTAAATTTGGGAAAGATCTTTCAGGATTTTCTAAAGAGATCAGAGTATCATCTGCATACAGAGAAATTTTGTGATGATAATTATGGAGTTGGGCACCAGTGACATTGGGGTAAAGTATAATTAAATTAGCACGTGGTTCTATAGACAGAGTGAACAGAAGAGGTGACAGTGGACAGTCTTGTTTAGTGCCACATTGCAATTTGATGGTAGGAAAATCAATGCCATTAAACAGGATCATGGCAGCTGAGTCACAATGAAGTGTGTAAATGCTGAAAGAATCTGTGAACCAAAGTTCATCTCATGCAGTATCCCAAAGAGATACTGCCACTCCATTCTGTCAAAAGCTTTAAGTACATCTAAAGATAAGAATGCCATTGGCATTTTCGATTGGGTGAAGTGGTGGATCATGTTGAGAACCCAGTGAATGGGGTCTGTTATTCATTTTTGATAGAATATGTTTTATTGTTGCTTCAGGGAAAGTTATTTGGACAAGTCTGTCTCAAGGTTCTGTAAGGTAAAGAAGAAGCAGTTACTTTTATTGCCTATATACCTTCAATGAATGGGAAGAGGACTTCACATTTAGCAGTGACCTCTCAGAGGAATGGAGAGGTTTATGGGAAATTCTTTTTCCACGTGTTCCCCCTGTAGCACCTCTGATACAATTCATGGGTCTCTGAACTCTCCAGAAATAGAATTGGGGACATAGGGAGGTGAAAGGCAAGTGGGGACTGAAGAAACTTGCCTTCTCATTCTATAACATACACTGAAATTCCTTTTACTTAAGGAAAAACTTTTGCCATTTAGAGCCTGCAAAATGAGACTTTAGTTAATTAATGTCAATTAATACATTTATTATAAATTTCTATTCCAAAAAGTTCCTCTTGGGTTCACAATTTCTATTACATTTTAAATGGGAGAATATGACTACAGGTGAACAATTACTGAATTATTTTATACCAGTGGTTCTCAGACTTTTTATCCCTGCAACCTCCTTTACATCAGCATGCAGATGTTGGGGGGGGCCCTGCTGACATTATATGAAAGCTTCAATCAAAATTTTAATCATAAACTGCACAAATATTTCAAATGACTTCAAAGAGATTTTATGAAATGAGAGAAAATGTAGATAAAGTGTTTATTATCCCAGTTGTCTTAATGATCATAGATAAATAGTAGATGAATTAAATGTTCAAAAGAAGTTGAGGTATCCTTTAGAAATAAAAGGCAGAATTATTATAATAAGGTTTCTATACTTAATTAGTTCCACATATGTAAAAAAAAAAATACAGAACAAAAGTTACAACAATTTCTATATGACAGAAGAACACAGAGCAGTGACAATCTCTATTCCCAGGATATGCAAAAATTTGTTTTCGAAATGGACAGTGCATCTCTTATATCATATCATTAAATGAAGCTGGAAAAGCCAATTACATTAAAGAAGTACTAAATACAACAGAAAAAGTAATACCCCCAATTTCAGTGAAGATTTTACTGCATAGTTTTATTAATCAGCAAGGAAACATCTGGCTTTAAACTAATGGAATTATTTACTGTTCCAGCCTAAAGAGAATGTCCAGGACATGGGCAAAACCAAACTTTTCTCACAGTACAAATCCAATATAGATGGAAATGGAAAATTAGACTATTATGATTATTGATGATTAAAATAGAAAGTTTGAATATGCTTCTTTGGGAGGATATGCACTGAGATCAAATGAGATCAACTAACAGTTTGAAGAAAGCTTCTAGCAGTACTAGAATTTGTGGACAGTGAGAAAGCAAGTGTTAGGACTAAATGGAGAGACAGCTTTTTGTTACCTGTACAACTTTAACGATGTATAGTACTGTGGCAGCACAGAGAGATCCCATGTACTATCTCTAGATGGAACTTAAAAAACTCTTTTTCAACCAGAGAGGGAAATGTATGTTTAATTTCTACCCTAAAATGTTTATATTTTTATGCACAGTATATAATTAAGCATTATTTCATTATTTAACAATCATTGAATTGCTTATAACAAATGCTGTGCAGTATATTAACCTTTTAAATTTTTAAATGTGATTTAATCCTGTTAAATTATGTACATAGTTCCACATTTCTTTTAACTGTTGGTTTTGCTTATATGCCATGCAGAGATCCCATAATATAGTATGTGATATAAATATCACAATCGCAATCTTTATCATATAATGCACTGCTCAGTTACTGAATGCAACATAGTCCAATAATTAAAAATAATTCAGTCTCATGGGGAAGCACTGAATAATAATCTGCCTGGTGCAACTGTTTATTACAGTGCCAAAATTACTGATTATTTCATTTATCCAATAGTTATGGAGTACATTACCCAATGATTAATTTTATTTGAATAATTTTACAAATATATATTGAGCGATATCTTTAATTATATATAACATTTCAGTCTTCAATAATTATTAAGCATCCAACTTCTTGAGAAAATGTCCATATTTTATATTTCAAAAGCAGTCTCCAAACAGCCAATTGATTATACTAAACAAATTATTTCTCTTTTGTTTCACTATTCTAATCAACCAAATGTGTTAAATATTTTCAAATGAAAAATGTGCTTCCAGTAAATATTTTGAGATAGTGAGGAGATAAATGTGTTCTGAATTTGATTCTGCTTTTGTTAACATTCATAGAAGCTTACTTTTATCAATTAGTATTGGCAATCAATATTAGCAAAGACAAACATTTTTTTGCACTAATAATGGGTTAGTTCCTTTGGCCATCTTCTAATAAACGTTCCAAGTATAATATTTTACAGTTACTGAAGTGCCATATAGTGTAAGTGTACCTAGTTTTGCAGTTACAAGAAGCTTGTAGGTTTGGTGGGGAATTATTGCAGGCCACATCGCTGAACCTCTGGTGGCCAGAGGTGCACCACCCCTGCCTCATAGCAAGCTACCTGTGACATAAGATTTTCAAGGGAAGTATTTTAAGAACATCAGGTACATTATATCTCAAGAAGAGACATAATTGATGCACACCAGATGTGGAATACTCTTCTCATGGAGGTATGCTGTGTTACAATGCTGCTATTGTTGTTGTGCAAGCTCATAACTTTTTGCTTGCCAGGACATTTCACTTTTGGCTGATTATATGTTGTTATTCCTGCTGCCTTTCTTTGTTTTTATGATGGTGTGTTTTGGTGTTTTTACTTTTTTATTTTTAATT